>CM062816.1:1683950223-1684233574 GCA_031772625.1 Pinus tabuliformis | reverse complement strand
ATAATCAACAAACTCTCTAAGGTGGTACTCTCTCCATTGTCCGACCTTTGGGATGATCTTCTGGACTTGTCTTGTGTGTCTCCACAAGAGCTCTGAACTCCTGGAACCGCTTGAAGACCTCACTCTTGGTCTTCAAGAAATAAATTCAGGGCCTCCTGGAGTGATCATCAATGAATTAAAACATAGTACTCATATCCACTCAAGGAAACATGAGACATCCAACGCTCACATCAGAATGAATCAAATCAAGTATCCCAGTCGCTCTGTTGTCACTGCTCGGAAAAAGGAGGATTTGGCAAACTTGCCATCACATAACCTCTGCAAGTATCAAAGTGATCAGTACTGAATCTGGCGCACTATAGTGATCTCCGCAATGTCCTCAAGGCCCATGATACATATGTCCATCCTGCAGTGCTAAATCTCACACAGCTTAGAACTACTAGCTCTGCTGTCGGTATTATTGCTCAATGCCAAAAGGGGCTGGAATGCAAACTTGTACACCTTTGAATGGTTTACACCTATCACTCTAGCTAAATCAGCTGGAGTGCCCCTGGTGTTGTTGGGAAAAGTATCCAATACGGAATGACCCTATCCCACTCTAAGGGTGATAGTACCTCAGCAACAATCAGAGCAAAGCTATTCGAGATTACCTCTTTATGAGATGTAAGAGAGGGGAGAAAGAGATCCACTAACCATTGTCTTCCGCTAATGATTGATCCAATCTTCTCTCTTTGCTGCTTGCTCCCAGCTCCTTGCTCTTTCACTGGCCCAGCTACACCAAGATCCTGCAAAATCACAAGAGAGGGAAACTACAAGAAGCATACATTCATAATTGATTCAAGGATTAGAATAAATCAAATATACAAGCATCAATATGCCATTGAAGCACATGCATATAGAAGAACCTCAAATGCTTTATTAATGGAAGAAGTAAAGTTCTGAGAGTGTTACAACCATAAGAGGCCCAATCCAGCAACACCTCCCAGCAGAAAGAAATCTCCTCTTCACCTCCTTCAAGCAAATCACCCAATAGTTCTATACTCAAACCAACAGCACTTCCTTACAGTCACAGGATTCCAGCCTCCTTAGACCTCATGAGAGAGCTCTATATATAGGAGATTTGGGGAAAGGATGAGTCAGCTTGAGACTGGCATGAAGCTGACTAGTGTCCTCTCCCACTTCAGTTATTCTTCAGTTCTTGAGTCCACTTGGAGGTTCTTGCTTCCACTTGGAGATCTAGACCCTCTTACTCATCACTAGGCGAATTCCCTGATCCAAGTGTCATTTTGGAAGCTTCCTGGGCATTGACACCTTGAGGAATGACTGTGCCACTTGGCCAATCTCGCCAGCGCAGGTAGCCTTCATTGGAGTTGAAATTCAGCGCAAGTACCGAGTGGAGCAGTTGACATTCAGCGCAGATGCTCAGTGGAGCAGTTGACATGATCCAGAAATAGCTTTTTTTTGAGTGTTTTCAGGTGGAGAACTGATTTTCAGTGCTGTGGTTTGCTGACCTTGTTCCTCTAGGGGTAGGAACAACATGTTTAGGGACTTTGGATCCCTTAGATTATTGACATTTCATGCTTCATGTTGTAAGGCACAAAAATGTCTATAACAGTTGCCCCCTAAAGTATGAGGTCGTTTATCGGGTGAAATGCTTTATCAGGAGGATCCGAAGTTCATTCAATCGCTGAGAGGTGACCTGTAATAAAATACAATACAATACATTATTTTTCATTCTGCTTTCATGATCTAGCTGAGGCGGGCATTCCCATGCTCAGCTTTATAAATTCATTTTGGTACATAGAACAGACGACCGTCTGATGATAGACTGATAATTCTCTGCTGAAATTATCATCCTTTGAGTAGGATGATCATCTGCTGCAATAATGTACATATCAAATGTCTTTATATTTCCTGAATATATATCGCAGCCTGGATGGATGAAACTAGATCCGGGGTCTTCAATCTCATTCGATCTTCACTCTAAGTACAAGTCGATCCATGTGAGAATTGTGTTGAAGTCGAACATGGAAAGATATCGCTTGATTATCGGTCAATAATGTAAACCGTTAACAAGCGCGAGAGGAATCACCAATAATGACAATGACCCTCAAGGTACTGCAGTACAATTCACGTGGTGTGAATAAAGGACTTGGCGTCGAACACCACGCAAAATCTTCTGGTCGAAGGTCATTGATGTATACCTGTCGCCGGAAGTGAGAAACTTGCCATTGAGGCATGCAAGCTTCAAAGTACTGGGGGGTTTGTTCCTAGATCAACTTCTTGGATAATGAGCTGAAGTCGACAAGAAGCGATCCGTCAAAGGAGGGCCTTAATGAATCCCACATCAGTGACACGGAACGGAGCTAATGATTTTAGTGGAGGTGAAAACAATCTGTGAGATATGATTCAGGGTGGCGATCATGGGTGGATGAAGGACAATGTATGGCAGTGGATGGGACACGGTTGACTCTTTCTGAACAACATCTCTTGAACATATAACGACACTGATGCGATGGATTGGTAGCATTACCCCAAATGTGGATGGTTTGGCGAGGACCATGGTGATGAGACCGGTGAATGAAACAACCCAACCCGATGTGATACGGAGGAAAAGTGTCATGTTCAAGAGCAACTTGCTACCATTAAAGCTTTGAGGTTCTCCCAATTTTTCCCCAGTCATTTCTGACCAGTACCTCTTTATTTTTGTCAAGCTTGAGGAGGATAACATATGCTTGTTCTATAACCTGCCCTTCGGGCAAGCCCATCGCTATGTTTTAACGATAGGGAAACTCGTTCTCGTCTAAAGACAAGTTTGTCGCTATTTAATCATTTTAACGAGTCTAACGACAAGGAAAACTCGGTCCTTTTCATTTTTAGAGAGTCTGAAAAGGTACAAAAAGTTAACTCCAAAATTCCTTTTTCGTCATCTAATCCCTTAAGTCCGAAAAAGTATAAAACAATACGGAAGGGATGAGTTTTCGATAACTTTAACGAGCCGAATAAAACAAGCGCTCGACCTTTTTGTGTAATAATCCCTTAGGTCCAAAAAGATTAAAATCTAGAGGAGGGATAGCTCTTCCGGTCCTTTTAACGAGCTGGAAGGCCAAAACTCGGCAAACTTTTCATATTTTACGAGTCAGATGAAAAGAGCTCAAAGAAGACTCGTCTTCTGAGGAACGAGTGATAAACAGGGATAGCAGCAGATTCCAGGTACAGGTTGGAATTTTCCAATCACGGCAGTGTCACAAGGATGGCTAGGTGAAATCACTCTTCGCAGCTGTTCCTCAAAATGGGTAAACAATCATATGGGGGTGAACGATCGGCCAAATGGAATGGAGGTGACAGGTGCAAACATGACCAAGGCTTTTTATGGCTAATAAATTTACGATCACAATGGTTATTTACCGAAATAGGTTCATTTTTTAATGAGCTTAAACTCTGGAGGAAACTCTTGCTCACGCTTTTCTATTTTTTAACGAGCATAAATTCCACGGTAAAATTGCTCGATCTTATGTTTATTTTTTAACGAGAATGAACTATGCATAAAACTGCTCGGATCTCGCTTTTTTATTTTTTAACAAGCATAAATTCCGCGGTAAAACTGCTCGATATACCAGTCATAAGATAACAAATGTCTCCTGTAAGACTCCAATTTTTATAGAGCTTGCGCCTCGCATAAGCTATGCTCCCTCTCTTCCTTTCTTTATGCAAGTTCGGAAACGGCTAATCCAAAAAATAGATAAATAACTGCTCCTAGCTTGCACTCCAAAAGGTTTGCATGCCCCCAGGTATAAACTATAATTTCAAGGCTGCCCCTACTTATCCGATAAAACATTTGTTTTAAAGGGTGAGGCTTGCCTCTTCCTGGTTACCCAAAGATTGTTTTGTTAACACCATCAAACAAAAACATTTCCTCGGCACTGTCTACCGAAGTAGACAATGGTGAATGACCTTTGTCAAACAAGTAACCTTATCAAAAGAATCCTGTTCTAGAACAACCCCTCTTCCATCCACGAACGGGGTACAGACTAGTCATATTCTTTCGCGGAAATTCTACCTTATACCCAAGGTTTCCTCTGCCCGAAGCAGACCAGGATGCATGCCCCCTGGGTTCCAGTCCCATCTTTCCGAATCACTCGCACTCATCGGGAAGGAGGACTGGGGGTGGAGACATTTCTTGAGTGAATAGACCATTGAGGGTTGGTATCTGACTATTTACGATGCGTGATCCCGGAAATGAAAGTTGGTCTACGAGCTTGACCATTCTTCCTTCGTGTGGAAAACACATTACTCTAAAGAGTGAGGAGACTATAGCTCCCATGCAATATATATAGTCTCGTCCAAGGAGTAGGTTATAATCCAAGGGTCCTTGAACGACCATCACGTTCATTTGAACGGTCTTCCCTTTCAATGTAACAGGTACATTGGGGAGGATCCCTAATGGTCGACTGGTTCCTTTATCAAAACCCGAGAGATTTCTTATCTCAGGCAAAAGCGCCGGGGAACCCAGTGCTTTCCAAGCAACAGAGGAAAGGATACTCACAGATGCCCCTTCATCAATGATAGTTCCATCCATCACCATTCTATAAATTTGGACTATGATTCTGAATGGTATACTGGCTGGCAACCGGGGTCTGCCTAGTTGGTTCCAATCAAAGGACACAACCAGGTTGCTTGGTGGTGGGACCGAATACACGGCCGGATATGACCCTGACGATGTTCCTTCCTGCGATAAAGGAATGGGCGCATTTCCCTGATTCTCATCAGAATCTGTGTTGATGAAAAGAATCTGGATGGTGTCATCCTTATTCTCTTCAGTGAGGGTGTCATTTGAAGATGAATCTTCAGTGATGGTGTCATTTGAGGATGAAACCTCTGAAGGAAGAACCGGGTCAACTGTCGTATCGACCTTTAGACTTTCGTCTGGTCTGGATTCAGTAGGTTCATTTTCAATGACTGACGCTTCAGCTGACCACTTGAGCGGGCCAGCTGTATTTTCAACCAACGAAGGACTTGGCACAAGTTTTTTGTATCCAGGAGGAAGTCTCAACGGTGAAACCGGGCGATCTTCCAAAACTCTCTTCGCTTCGTCTAAGAAGGGACAACGGTGGATGGCGTGATCGCCTTCACATAGTCTACAGGGGGATCTTGCTCCCCCTCTTTGTCTTGAACCTTCACTTTCGTTGGTTGATGGTAAGCATTCAGCATGGCTATCAGAGGTTGATGCTCCCGAATTGTGCAACCGAGGGGACCAGTCCCTTAGTATCCGGGGAATACAGGGACAATCTCTATGGAAGTGGTCTCCTCTACATATGACACATGGCGATTTAGGCCCGGTCTGTGCTGTGTGTGGATTTTTGTCAGATGTCTTTTGCTTGCCCCCAGTCGCCTTAGGCTCCTTCTTCTTCTTCTCTCTCTTCTTCTTCTCCTTCTTCTCCATGGGAGCTTGGCTTTTGCCGGCTCTACCTTTCGAAGATGAAGGATTGGAGGAAGAGTTATAGGAAGTAGAAGGCTGGTGGGCAGCTCTAGACTCATCTAACTGTTGACTCGACTGTTCAGGAACCATGGTGTTCTGAACTACATTGGTTGAGAAAAGCCAAATAGGCAGGCCAATTGTCAGTCCTGGAAGTGACAATGTGGCCATGTGGGGCGCACCAACTTCTCCCCAAGAGGAGAAAGGACTAGGATTTCCATCATGTGGAATTCCTTGGTTGGGGCGTTCCATGTTCTCAACCTACATATCAACGCAGGAATAGGAGGTGATTATGTTCCGTTTAAAATAAATTTTATAACGACGCTTTAGACACAACTTGCTTTTTCACTTTTTAAGAGTCGAGAAAAAGCTAAAGATGACTCTAGTCTCCTTCGATGTTTTAACGAGCCCGAAGTGACAAATGCTCAGATGGACTTTTTCAGTTATAGAGTTTGAAAAAGGCCAAAAGAAACTGCTCTAGAGTTCTAGGCAGAGGGTGTGCCAAACTTTTCGCAAAACCACAGAATACGTTTTACGGTACGAGTGGTCGATCTTCGTGAATGCTGTGTTCACTGCATTGCGATCAGTAGGGCGGCCGACACGGCTTCCTATGGATAAAGGCTTTGATCCTATAGGGGTCTCCCAATATATACGCGACAATACGTGGGAGCACAAGTCCGTATTGATACTTATCGCTTCACCGTGGAGGAATCACCCAACCACTCAACGCTAAGATATCACATTTAACGACGTCGGAACACGTCTCTAGCTTAGACCTCTATGTGTTTGTGTTATGTTTCAATGTGTTGTTATGTAAATTCAATTTATTTTAAGGTTGATCTTGTTTAGCAGTTTGCCTTTATGGATCACCACGAGATATATAGTAACACTCCTAAATGCAGTCTAAGATGATAAGCAAGCTTTTCAATCTTTCAACTTTGAAAATCTTAACTACTGAGGGAAAAGAAAGACATCATCTTTTCACACAGATCATAGAGCACACACTAATGCACTTTTTCCTAAATCGACATGCAAACTGTCATAATGCACATGCACAATGCAAGTATTTCTTTTCTCTTTCTTAATGTTGGTGCAATACAAAAAGAAAGCTGTTGTATAATTTTGAATTCAATTTCAAGCGAAATCAAACAAGCTTGTCCAAAATCAAAAGACACCTTAAGATTTACTTGTTTCGACACTAGAAATGTATGAATTCAAACCATATGACGAAAGAAAAAGCTCAATCAGCTATGAACAGCAAACAAACTAACTCTTAAGATCAAAACGACACTTTATCACAGGTCTAGATCTAAGAGGCCACAACAAGACTAGTTCACTTTCGTTATGGGAAACTGTAAATGATACAAGAAATACACAAAGAACAAACACAGTTTCTTTATACAACCGAGGCGGAATAGTGGCAAGGAAAGTTGGTTTTAGATAGGCTCATTGACTGGTAACAGGCAGCAAAAACAAGAGTGAAAACAGGGCAATAAGCAGGAGGGAACCCCAGTAGCACTAGGCAAAACTGGTTCAGCGCAGGTAGAACACTGGCAGTTTGACCTTTAGCGCAGGTAGCCCCTTCGGGAATTGCGCTGAAATGCAGACTGCCTTCACAGTGCCTGCACTGAAGATTCAAACTTTCGTTTTTCTCAGTTTCCGGGTCACAGATTGCTCAAAAATTCACAGTTTTTGGCCAAATCAGAAGCTATCAGTCAAGTACACACTAAGGGATGAAAAGGAGGATGAAAAGCTATCACTAAGAGCTATTTAGAGTCCTTGTGAATCAGCTCTTCAAATCATAAACTTGCCCAGAAACGGAGCTAGAGTAGCTGCCCTCTACTTTGCATTTGAAAGATCCAAATGCAGTTCGATTCGGTACTCCCTGTGTTTATGAAATGAATAGAAAAAACACAAACAACCAACAAGATACGATCCCCAGCGGAGTCGCCAATTTGTTGTTGGGAAAAGTATCCAATACAGAATGACCCTATCCCACTCTAAGGGTGATAGTACCTTAGCAACAATCAGAGCAAAGCTATTCGAGATTACCTCTTTATGATATGTAAGAGAGGGGAGAAAGAGATCCACTAACCGTTGTCTTCCGCTAATGATTGATCCAATCTTCTCTCTTTGCTGCTTGCTCCCAGCTCCTTGCTCTTTCACTGGCCCAGCTACACCAAGATCCTGCAAAATCACAAGAGAGGGAAACTACAAGAAGCATACATTCATAATTGATTCAAGGATTAGAATAAATCAAATATACAAGCATCAATACGCCATTGAAACACATGCATATAGAAGAACCTCAAATGCTTTATTAATGGAAGAAGTAAAGTTCTGAGAGTGTTACAACCATAAGAGGCCCAATCCAGCAACACCTCCCAGTAGAAAGAAATCTCCTTTTCACCTCCTTCAAGCAAATCACCCAATAGTTCTATACTCAAACCAACAGCACTTCCTTACAGTCACAGGATTCCAGCCTCCTTAGACCTCATGAGAGAGCTCTATATATAGGAGATTTGGGGAAAGGATGAGTCAGCTTGAGACTGGCATGAAGCTGACTAGTGTCCTCTCCCACTTCAGTTATTCTTCAGTTCTTGAGTCCACTTGGAGGTTCTTGCTTCCACTTGGAGATCTAGACCCTCTTACTCATCACTAGGCGAATTCCCTGATCCAAGTGTCATTTTGGAAGCTTCCTGGGCATTGACACCTTGAGGAATCACTGTGCCACTTGGCCAATCTCGCCCAGCGCAGGTAGCCTTCATTGGAGTTGACATTCTGCGCAGGTACCGAGTGGAGCAGTTGACATTCAGCGCAGATGCTCAGTGGAGCAGTTGACATGATCCAGAAATAGCTTGTTTTTGAGTGTTTTCAGGTGGAGAACTGATTTTCAGTGCTGCGGTTTGTTGACCTTGTTCCTCTAGGGGTAGGAACAACATGTTTAGGGACTTTGGATCCCTTAGATTATTGACATTTCATGCTTCATGCTGTAAGGCACAAAAATTTCTATAACACCTGGGATACATCAACACCTGTCCTCCCCTAAACAGTACCTCATATCCTCTGTACTCCAACGCTGAGATGGATATGAGGTTCTTCCTCATCCCTGGCACATAAAGAACATCTGACACCTTCAAGGGAGGTTTGGACTCCCTCTGAAATGTCAGTGTCCCCACCCCGACTGCTCTAACAACTCTGTCATCACCGAGTACTACCTCAATATCAGTGCCACTCTCTGAAAGCTCTGAGAAGTACTCACGAACTCCTGTCATATGACGTGAAGCCCCACTGTCCACATACTAGATACCTGAAGATGCTTCGCTAATCGAGGGAAAAGCATGCTCCCTCTAAACCTGTGTGGCAGGTGATCCTGCACTAGAGGACTCACACGTAGTGAACGCAAACTCCCGGTCAAAACAACCTTCAAAGTCCTCAATCTCTGCTGAAGCTACCATGTCCTGGTTCTTCCCCTTCTTCTTCTTCTTCTCTGGACACACAACTGCATAGTGTCCCATCTTTTGACAATTCCAACACTTCACCTTGGAATAGTCCTTCTATGTGTTCCCCTGTTTACCTTTACCTTTGCCTTTGCCCCCACCACTGCTTTTGGAAGCCTGTTTCTTCCCTTTGCCTTTCTTGCCTCCTGCCACCAGTGCTACATCCTCATCCTGCTCAACTAGCTTGGTTGCCCCAAGCTGACATTTCTTGATCTCTGTCTGAATGCAATCATCCCAAAACCTCTCCCATGTGGGAAGGGTCTCACGTGCACAAACCCCATCATCAAAGTTCAACCATGAACGGGGGAGGCCATTCACTGCAATCCGCACCAACTCAATGGGTGGAATGGCCTCTCTTAATGGTTTTCAGCTTCTCCTTCAGAACCATTTTCCGGTTCTCATTGGTACTCTGGTAGAGATTGGACAATGTTGTCCACATCTCATGGGCATTGCTCTTTCCTCTCACATGAGGAATGAAATGGTCTTTGATTTTGTCTAGAATCAGTCTCTTACCCATGTTGTTCTTTTTGTTATAAGTTGTCAACTAAGTAGCATCAGTAGGAACAACAACAGGGTTCTGTGTGATATGCACCATGATATCCCAGACTTCTGCCTCCTCAAAGATACTCTGCATTCTCTCCTTCCAAACGCTATAATTTGTATTCTCATCTAGCCTATCCTCCACCCTCAATCCCAATGACATCCTGTTATCCTAAAACTGAAAAATAGCACTGATGTAGTAAAGGTAAAACTGTTGTTTATGAAAAAATCAGCTTGCTGGAATTTTCTGAGTGAAAAAATCAGCAGCTGTAATTTTTCTTTTTGCTATCCCAAACTGCCCTTCAACACTCAAACTCTGATACCATGTAGAAATTTTTGTTTTCCCACCTCAGTTTTCAGTTTCACCTTATTTCTCCCATGTAGTTAAATGCCCTTTCCCATAACCATACATTAAACAAGCTGAAAAAAGTAATTTTCTGAAAACACAAATTCTGGAAATTTTTACAGAATGCTGGAAATTGCAGAAATAAAAATCAGCAGTAATAAACAACCATTAAATCACATTTAAACATTGAGATTTTTGGTCAATATGACCCTGGAAAAACTCCCTACAACTCTTGGGGAAAACCAGTTTGAGAGCTCTTCTTTATTTTTGGAAAATGCCTTTTACAATGAGAAAATTTTCAGCAAAAATTTCAGCAAAACAAATTTTTTCAGCAAGCAAACTTATCTGTTTTTCAGCCTAACAGACAATCTGGAAACTTGTTGTACGAGCTATATGGATAGTACAGATGTACGGACTATACGGATGTATGGATGTACGGACCGTACGGATAGACCTCGGTTTCCGTGCAGAAAATTGCCTCCTCGAAATTCGTGCCAAAAAATCAGTTTTTCTCTGTTTGCTCAGCAAAAATTTGCCTTTTTCTGCTTGTTCTTTTAGCTGTACGGATTTGCTGAAGTGCTTCCTTGGTATGTGTGCCAAGCTGCTGCCTCCTTCTCCTTCCTGTCCAGAAATCTCCCTTGCTCTCTTGCTCTCCTTCTCCCAATCTGCTCATGAAAGAATGAATGATCTTTTCCTCCTTTTTGTCCCTTATTCCAACCCTAAGTGACTTTTGGGTGATCCCTAAATTCAATAGATGAAATAGATTTAGATGAATGGCTGAGATTAAATGCTCATTTAAATCTCACTTTCTATTTTTAAATTCACCCCACTTTAACAAAGACCCACTTAGTCATTTATTTCCAAAGTCACTTTTCCTTTCTAATTTTTCATTGACTTTCTAAAAGTCACTTTAAAATTAGACTTAGTAACTTTATCACTTAAAGTCACTTTTAAATTAGATTTAACTTTATAAAAATTATGAAGTTACTTTAGGAGAAAAATTAAATTCTTTTGGACACTTTTCCCTAGGCCAAAGATCAAAGCCTTAAGGAACCACCTGTCCTATGGTACCAAATTTCAACACATAAGGGTGAGTTAACAGTTAAACTAGTGGCCAAAATAACATCAAAAAATGAACTATATCATTACAAGTAGATGCACCAATTAAAAAAAAAATATTAAATTGAAAGACAATTTAAAATAAAAAACCATAATCTCATACCACACACATGGACTTGTATTTCATGAACTTAATGATATTTCATGGGAACTTGATGAATATATACTATTAAAGAAAACCTTAAGGATCTGTTCTAGGATGGAAATCAATCAATTACCCATCAATTTCAGCTATGTTGATAGAATCTCATGAAT
This sequence comes from Pinus tabuliformis, assembly GCA_031772625.1. Taxonomy (NCBI): domain Eukaryota; kingdom Viridiplantae; phylum Streptophyta; class Pinopsida; order Pinales; family Pinaceae; genus Pinus; species Pinus tabuliformis. Next base: position 1,684,222,338 of record CM062816.1, on the reverse strand, counting down.
TTCTTTCCTGAGATGTATATAGATTCCATCTTTCCTTTTTCGTGTTCACCATGATCTATGGAAAGATCCCTTATTATGTTATCTATTTTTTTTTCTTGTTACCTCATAAGGGTTCAACGCCTCTTCCCTGAAGATCTCTTATAAGTATAACATATATTAAGCTATGTATTTGATTATATTATGCATAGAAATCTTGCAACCCATAATTTAATTTTAATATGAGAAAAGTAATATGACGATAGTATGTAATAGGAGACCTATCGGCATTGTTATAGACATTTTTGTGCCTAACAGCATGGAGCATGAAATATCAATAACCTGAGGGATCCAAAGTCCCTAAACATGTTTTTCTTACCCTTAGAGGAACAAGGTCAGCAAACCACAGCACTGAAAATCAGTTCTCCACCTGAAAACACTCAAAAACAAGCTATTTCTGGATCATGTCAGCTGCTCCACTGAGCATCTGCGCTGAATGTCAACTGCTCCACTCTGTACCTGCGCTGAATTTCAAAACTAATGAAGGCTACCTGCGCTGGGCGAGATTGGCCAAGTGGCACAGTCATTCTGCAAGGTGTCAACTGCCCAGGAAGCTTCCAAACTGACACTTGGGTCAAGGAATTCGCCTTGTGATGAGTAAGAGGGTCTTGATCTCCAAGTGGAAGCAAGAATCTCCAAGTGGACTCAAGAACTGAAGATTAACTAAAGTGGGAGAGGACACTAGTCAGCTTCATGCCAGTCTCAAGATGACTCATCCTTTCTCCAAAACCCTATATATAGATCTCTCTCATGAGGTCTAGGGAGGCTGGAATTTTGTGCAAGTAAGGAAGTGCTGTTGGTTTGAGTATAGAACTATTGGGTGATTTGCTTGAAGGAGGTGAAGAGGAGATTTCTTTCTGCTGGGAGGTGTTGCTGGATTGGGCCTATTATGGTTGTAACTCTCTCAGAACTTTACTTCTTCCATTAATAAAGTATTTGAGGTTCTTCTATATGCATGTGTCTCTATGGCGAATTGATGCTTGTATATTTGATTTATGCTAATCCCTGAATCGATTATGGATGTATGCTTCTTGTAGTTTCCTTTTCTTGTGCTTTTATAGGATCTTTGTGTAGCTGGGCCGGTGAAAGAGCAAGGAGCTGGGAGCAAGCAGCAAGGAGTGAAGATTGGATCAACCATTAGCGCAAGATAACGGTTAGTGGATCATCCTTCTCTTCTCTCTCTCATCCCATAAAGAAGTAATCTTGAATAGCTTTTCATTTAGTTGTTGCTGAGGTACTATCACCCTTAGAGTGGGATAGGGTCATTCCATATTGGATACTTTTCCCAACAACAAATTGGCGACTCCGTTGGGGATCATATCTTGTTGGTTGTTTGTGTTTTTTGCTATTCTTTTCATAAACAAAGGGAGTACCGAATCGAACTGTATTTGAATCTATCAAATACAAAGTAGAGGGCAGCTACTCTAGCTCAGTTTCTGGGCAAGTTTATGATTTGAAGAGCTGATCCACAAGGCCTCTAATAAGCTCTTAGTGATATCTTTTCATCCTCCTTTCCATCCCTTAGTGTGTCCTTGACTGATAGCTTCTGATTTGAGCAAAAACTGTGGATTTTTGAGCAATCTGTGACCCGGAAACCAAGAGAAACGAAAGTTTCATTCTTCAGTGCAGGCTGTACAAAGGCTGTCTGCATTTCAGCGCAGTTCCCGAAGGGGCTACCTGCGCTGAAGGTCAAACAGGAAATGTTCCACCTGCGCTGGACCAGTCTTGCCTTGTGCTACTGGGGTTTCCTGCTGTTTCTTGCCCTGTTTTCACTCTTGTTTTTGTTGTTTGTTGCCAGTCAATGTGCCTATCTGAAACCAACTTCCCTTGTCACTATTCCACCTCAGTTGTATAAAGAAACTGTGTTTGTTCTTTTGTATTTATTGTGTCATTTACAGTTTCCCATAACGAAAGTGAACCAGTCTTGATGTGGCCTCTTAGATCCAGACCTGGGATTAAGTGTCGTTCTGATCTTAAGAGTTAGTTTGTTTGCTGTTCATAGCTGATTAAGCTTGTCGCTTTCGTCATATGGTTTGAATTTATATATTTCTAGTGTCGAAACAAGTAAATCTTAAGGTGTCTTTTGATTTTGGACAAACTTGTTTGCTTTTTCTTGAAATTGAATTCAAAGTTATACAACAGCTTTCTTTCTGTGTTGCACAAACATTAAGAAAGAGAAAAGAAATACTTGCATTGTGCATGTGTATTATGATATTTTGCATGATGATTTAGGGAAAATGCATTAGTGTGTGCTCTATGATCTGTGTGAAAAGGTCTTATCTTTCTTTTCCCTCAGTAGTTAAGGTTTTCAAAGTTGAAACATTGAAAAGCTTGCTTATCATCTTAGACTGCATTCAGGAGTGTTATTATACATCTCGTGGTGATCCATAAAGGCAAACTGCTAAACAAGATCAACCTTAAAATAAATTGAATTTACATAACAACGCATTGAAACATAACGCAAACACATAGAGGTCTAAGCTAGAGACGTGTTCTGGCGTCGTTAAACGTGATATCTTAGCGTTGAGTGGTTGGGTGATTCCTCCACAGTGAAGCGATAAGTATCAATACGGACTTGTGCTCCCACGTACCGTCGCGTATATATTGGGAGACCCCTATAGGATCAAAGCCTTTATCCATAGGAAACTGTGTCGGCTGCCCTATTGATCGCAATGCAGTGAACACAGCATTCACGAAGATCGACCACTCGTACCGTAAAACGTATTCTGTGGTTTTGCGAAACGTTTGGCACACCCTCTGCCTAGAACTCCAGAGCAGTTTCTTTTGGCCTTTTTCAAACTCTATAACTGAAAAAGTCCATCCGAGCATTTGTCACTTCGGTCTCATTAAAACATCGAAGGAGACTAGAGTCATCTTTAGCTTTTTCTCGACTCTTAAAAAGTGAAAAAGCAAGTTGTGTCTAAGCGTCGTTATAAAATTTATTTTAAACGGAACATAATCACCTCCTATTCCCGCGTTGATCTTTAAGTTGAGAACATGGAACGCCCCAACCAAGGAATTCCAGATGATGGAAATCCTAGTCCTTTCTCCTCTTGGGGAGAAGTTGGTGCGCCCCACATGGCCACATTGTCGCTTCCAGGACTGACAATTGGCCTGCCTATTTGGCTATTCTCAACTAATGTATTTCAGAACACCATGGTTCCTGAGCAGTCGAGTCAACAGTTAGATGAGTCTAGAGCCTCCCACCAACCTTCTACTTCCTCCAACCCTTCCTCCAATCCTTCATCTTCAAAAGGTAGAGCCGACAAAAGCCAAGCTCCCACAGAGAAGAAGGAAAAGAAGAAGAAAGAGAAGAAGAAGAAGGAGCCTAAAGCGACTGGGGGCAAGCAAAAGACATCTAACAAAAACCCACACACAGCACGGACCGGGCCTAAATCGCCATGTGTCATATGTAGAGGAGACCATTTCCATAGAGATTGTCCCTGTATTCCCCGGATACTAAGGGACTGGTCCCCTCGGTTGCACAATTCGGGAGCCTCAACCTCTGATAGCCAGGTTGAGTGCTTACCGTCAACCAGCGAAAGTGAAGGATCAAGACAAAAGGGGGAGCAAAATCCCCCTGTAGACTGTGTGAAGGCGATCACGCCATCCACCGTTGTCCCTTCTTAGACGAAGCGAAGAGAGTTTTGGAAGATCGTCCGGTTTCACCGTTGAGACTTCCTCCTGGATACAAAAAACTCGTGCCAAGTCCTTCGTTGGTTGAAAACACAGCTGGCCCGCTCAAGTGGTCAGCTGAGGCGTCAGTCATTGAAAATGAACCTACTGAATCCAGACCAGACGAAAGTCTAAAGGTCGATACGGCAGTTGACCCGGTTCTTCCTTCAGAGGTTTCATCCTCAAATGACACCGTCACTGAAGATTCATCTTCAAATGACACCCTCACGGAAGAGAATAAGGATGACACCATCCAGATTCTTTTCATCAACACAGATTCTGATGAGCATCAGGGCAATGCGCCCATTCCTTTATCGCAGGAAGGAACATCATCAGGATCGTAGCCGGCCGTATATTCGGTCCCACCACCAAGCAACCTGGTTGTATCCTTTGATTGGAACCAACTGGGCAGACCCCGGTTCCCAGCCAGTATACAATTCAGAATCATAGTCCAAATTTATAGAATGGTGATGGCTGGAACTATCATTGAGGAAGGGGCATCTGTGAGTATCCTTTCCTCTGTTGCTTGGAAAGCACTGGGTTCCCCGGCGCTTTTGCCTGAGATAAGAAATCTCTCGGGCTTTGATAAAGGAACCAGTCGACCGTTAGGGATCCTCCCCAATGTGCCTGTTACATTGAAAGGGAAGACCGTTCAAGTGAACATGATGGTCATTCAAGGACCCTTGGATTATAACCTACTCCTTGGACGGGACTATATATATTGCATGGGAGCTATAGTCTCCTCACTCTTTAGAGTAATGTGTTTTCCACACGAAGGAAGGGTGGTCAAGCTCGTAGACCAACTTTCATTTCCAGGATCACGCATCGCAAATAGTCAAATACCAACCCTCAATGGTCTATTTACTCAAGAAATGTCTCCACCCCCAGTCCTCCTTCCCGATGAGTGCGAGTGATTCGGAAAGATGGGACTGGAACCCAGGGGGCATGCATCCTGGTCTGCTTCGGGCAGAGGAAACCTTGGGGATATGGTAGAATTTCCGCGAAAGAATATGACTAGTCCGTACCCTGTCCGTATTTGGAAGAGGGGTTGTTCTAGAAGAAGGTTCTTTTGTCAAGGTTATGTGTTTGACGAGTTTTAGTCATTCACCATTGTCTACTATGGGAGACAGTGCCGAAGAAAGAGATTGATTTGCGGCAGCAAATAGAACCATCTTTGGGTAACCAGAAAGAGGTAAGCCTCTCTCGATTAAAACAAATGTTTTGGCGGAGGGTAAGTAGAGGTAACCTTGAAACTCTGTTTTATACCTGGGGGCATGCAACCTTTTGGAATGCAAGCAAGGGACGACTATTTATTTTTTAAATTTTTAGGTCCTCCCTTTAAACCTGTAGGTCTAACCCTTTAAACTCGTAGGATTAGCCGTTTCCAAACTTGCATGAAGAAAGGATGAGAGGGAGCATAGCTTTGGTAAGGCGCAAGCTCTATAAAAAATGGGATCTTTCAGGAGACATTCTTATCTTATGACTGGTATATCGAGCAGTTTTAGCATAAAGTTCATGCTCGTTAAAAAATAAACGCAAGATCGAGCAGTTTTATCGCGGAATTTATGCTCGTTTAAAAAAATAGAAAAGCGTGAGCAAGGGTTCCACCAGAGTTCAAGCTCATTAAAAAATGAACCTATCCCGGTAAATAACCATTGTGATCGTAAATTTATTAGCCATAAAAGTCTTGGTCGTGTTTGCACTTGCCACCTCCATTTCATTTGGCCGATCGTTCACCCCCATATGATTGTTTACCCTTTTTGAGGAACAGCTGCGAAGAGTGATTTCACCTAGCCATCCTTGTGACACTGCCGTGATTGGAAAATTCCAACCTGTACCTGGAATCTGCTGCTATCCTTGTTTATCACTCGTACCTCAAAAGACGAGTCTTCTTTGAGCTCTTTTCAATTGACTCGTAAAATATGAAAAGTTTGCCAAGTTTTGGCCTTCCAGCTCGTTAAAAGGACCGGAAGAGCTATCCCTCCTCTAGATTTTAATCTTTTTGGACCTGAGGGATTATTACACAAAAAGGTCGAGCGCTTGTTTTATTCGGCTCGTTAAAGTTATCGAAAATTCATCCCTTCTGTATTGTTTTATACTTTTTCAGACTTAATGGATTAGATGACGAAAAAGGGAATTTTGGAGTTAACTTTCTGTATCTTTTCAGACTCTCTAAAAATGAAAAGGACCGAGTTGTCTTTGTTGCTAGACTCGTTAAAATGATTAAATAGCGACAAACTTATCTTTAGAAGAGAACGAGTTTCCCTATCGCTAGGCTCGTTAAAACATAGCGATGGGCTTGCCCGAAGGGTAGGTTATAGAACAAGCATATGTTATCCTCCTCAAGCTTGACAAAAATAAAGAGGTACTGGTCAGGAATGACTGGAGAAAAATTGGGAGAACCTCAAAGCTTTAATGGTAGCAGGTCGCTCTTGAACATGACACTTTGTCCTCCGTATCACATCGGGTTGGGTTGTTTCATTCACCAGTCTCATCACCATGGTCTTCGCCAAACCATCCGTATTTGGGGTAATGCTACCGATCCATCACATCAGTGTCGTTATATGTTCAAGAGATGTGTTCAGAAAGAGTCAACCGTGTCCCATCCACTGCCATACATTATCCTTCATCCACCCACGATCGCCACCCTGAATCATATCTCACAGATTGTTTTCACCTCCACTAAAATCATTAGCTCCGTTCCGTGTCACTGATGTGGGATTCATTAAGGCCCTCCTTTGACGGATCGCTTCTTGTCGACTTCAGCTCATTATCCAAGAAGTTGATCTAGGAACAAACCCCCCAGTACTTTGAAGCTTGCATGCCTCAATGGCAAGTTTCTCACTTCCGGCGACAGGTATACATCAATGACCTTCGACCAGAAGATTTTGCGTGGTGTTCGACGCCAAGTCCTTTATTCACACCACGTGAATTGTACTGCAGTACCTTGAGGGTCATTGTCATTATTGGTGATTCCTCTCGCGCTTGTTAACGGTTTACATTATTGACCGATAATCAAGCGATATCTTTCCATGTTCGACTTCAACACAATTCTCACATGGATCGACTTGTACTTAGAGTGAAGATCGAATGAGATTGAAGACCCCGGATCTAGTTTCATCCATCCGGGCTGCGATATATATTCAGGAAATATAAAGACATTTGATATGTACATTATTGCAGCAGATGATCATCCTACTCAAAGGATGATAATTTCAGCAGAGAATTATCAGTCTATCATCAGACGGTCGTCTGTTATATGTACCAAAATGAATTTATAAAGCTGAGCATGGGAATGCCTGCCTCAGCTAGATCATGAAGGTAGAATGAAAAATAATGTATTGTATTGTATTTTATTGCAGGTCACCTCTCAGCGATTGAATGAACTTCGGATCCTCCTGATAAAGCATTTCACCCGATAAACGACCTCATACTTTAGGGGGCAAATGTTATAGACATTTTTGTGCCTAACAGCATGGAGCATGAAATGTCAATAATCTGAGGGATCCAAAGTCCCTAAACATGTTGTTCTTACCCTTAGAGGAACAAGGTCAGCAAACCACAGCACTGAAAATCAGTTCTCCACCTGAAAACACTCAAAAACAAGCTATTTCTGGATCATGTCAGCTGCTCCACTGAGCATCTGCGCTGAATGTCAACTGCTCCACTCTGTACCTGCACTGAATGTCAAAACTAATGAAGGCTACCTGCGCTGGGCGAGATTGGCCAAGTGGCACAGTCATTCTGCAAGGTGTCAACTGCCCAGGAAGCTTCCAAACTGACACTTGGGTCAAGGAATTCGCCTTGTGATGAGTAAGAGGGTCTTGATCTCCAAGTGGAAGCAAGAATCTCCAAGTGGACTCAAGAACTGAAGATTAACTAAAGTGGGAGAGGACACTAGTCAGCTTCATGCCAGTCTCAAGATGACTCATCCTTTCTCCAAAACCCTATATATAGATCTCTCTCATGAGGTCTAGGGAGGCTGGAATTTTGTGCAAGTAAGGAAGTGTTGTTGGTTTGAGTATAGAACTATTGGGTGATTTGCTTGAAGGAGGTGAAGAGGAGATTTCTTTCTGCTGGGAGGTGTTGCTGGATTGGGCCTATTATGGTTGTAACTCTCTCAGAACTTTACTTCTTCCATTAATAAAGTATTTGAGTTTCTTCTATATGCATGTGTCTCTATGGCGAATTGATGCTTGTATATTTGATTTATGCTAATCCCTGAATCGATTATGGATGTATGCTTCTTGTAGTTTCCTTTTCTTGTGCTTTTACAGGATCTTTATGTAGCTGGGCCGGTGAAAGAGCAAAGAGCTGGGAGCAAGCAGCAAGGAGTGAAGATTGGATCAACCATTAGCGCAAGATAACGGTTAGTGGATCATCCTTCTCTTCTCTCTCTCATCCCATAAAGAAGTAATCTTGAATAGCTTTGCATTCAGTTGTTGCTGAGGTACTATCACCCTTAGAGTGGGATAGGTTCATTCCGTATTGGATACTTTTCCCAACAACAGGCATGCAGTTACCATAAGATTCAAACTTTCCTTATTGACCAATACTTCTTTCAATACTTTCTTTCATATTCATAAGCCATGATGACGACACCACTAAATTTCATCATCGAGACTTTCCACAATCATAACTTACAATTATTTCAAATGTGTTCATTCATCAAGCTCGACTATGAGCATCTAAAGCTAGGTATATCATGTGTAAGTTTCTTAAACCAATTTTAAATCATGGTATAGCAACTTTGTGCCATCTCAAGAGCATTTGACAAGAACTTAATTTTGGAAAAAAATTCCACAAAACAAAATGAAATAAAAAATTAATTTGCACATAATTCCCAATACTTAATAGGTAGGCACAACAAAACTGTAACCACTTTATGGATGACCACTTCTACCTATTGAACATAATCAACATGGTAATTGTTTTAACTTCTTTGCATTACTCTCTACTCCATCACAATACTGTGTAGTTTTATGTTATATAAGAATATTGCAAAATTATTTGTTCAAATCTAACCTTACAGGGTTTCTTCTCCCATAGTGCTATTATAGCTATCCACCATGGTGTATGAATACAATACATAGACTTGAGAAATTCAAGATAAAGTAAAAATATTACGATGAAGTGTGTATAAAGAATAAACTTCTTAAATTGTGAGCATAAGTGGAAATTATTACCCTGATGCTAAAAGCACTAAGTGAGTTGTTTGGTAGTGATGCCATGTAAGAGACCTAATCTAGGGTCTGCTAGCAGATCTACTTTCTTCTGAAATTAATGCGTTTAGAGGCGATAAATTACTTACTTACATGACTTTCAAACAATTACAATTTTATCATTACATTCTAATCAGCGTAAACTAAGGGGAATATTTCATTCTGATAAAATTTACAAGAGTAGTCTATGGAGGAATACCTGTACCGGTGGCTGATGGAGATACCTTTGTCCTGCTGCTCTTGCTGAATGCTCCTCTTGACAGACCCACTGGATTTACCTCCCAACCAACTAGGAAATAATCCCTAGCCCAGGAAACCTCCACAGGTTCCCTAGCCCTCCGAGCCCAAGTCCAACCAGATGTAGTGTGTGTGTCCAATGAAAGATCCAAACCAAGATACCAACACTTCTCTCCTCTCAACAACCCAAGAAACCTCCATAGGTTCCTAAGGTCTCCAAAAACACAACAAGCCCAAACAATCACAACCAACCTCCCCTTCTTCCTTCCCCCTTCGCTTTTTATACCCTCCTTCCCTTCTCCATCTCAACCACCTCTCATTAATGTCATTAACTTCTCATCCATCCTTACAGTTGACTTCTCTTCTCCCAAGTAAGCTAGGAGTACATTTGGAAATGTGACATGAATATAAAATTGAGAATTTAGTGGGAAATGATCATGTCTTCTCCCAAGTAAATCTGAAAAGTACATTTGGGAATGTGAGGTGAATATATATTATTGATAATTAAATGGAGAGGACTATGTCTTCTCCCAAGTAAATGTGAGGGTACATTGGGGAATGTGAGATGTAATTACATGGATAGGACCATGTCTTCTCTTTAGTAAATGTGAGGGTACACTGGGGAATGTAAAATGAATATATATATATATATATATATATATATATATATATATATATATGATATATATAGATGGAGATGACTATGTCTTCTCCCAAGTAAATGTGAGGGTACATTGGGGAATGTGAGATGTAATTACATGGAGAGGAACATGTCTTCTCCTTAGTAAATGTGAGGGTACATTGGGTAATGTGAACTGAATACATATATTTTGAAATAATGAAAGGAGACCATATCCTACCTAATATTCAATTGGAGAAGGTAAGTGGGGAATTTGAATAATGGAAATCATGAATTTTATATTAGACCAATATTTCTCAATATTTTCAGATAATGTAAACATTAAAAAAATTTGTAGAATAATATTTAAGTGGGGCATTACATACACCCCTCCTTCAGAAAACTTCGTCTCGAAGTTAGAATGAAAAGATGCAAAGAGTTTTGAAGCATAGCAACCAGAGAGAGTTATAACAATAAAATTGGATAAGTCCGACAATGACATTTCTTCCCATCAAGAGTCTCCAACTGATCTATATCCTCCTATCCACCCTGGCCTACTTCCGTTCCCACCCTATCCGTCCTCTGCTGCTTTATCAATGGCAACAACCATACTAACCACTGATAAAACCGACATGGTGGAAACGTCGAATACATCGACCTAACTTCCCCAGCAGGCAACTGGCAATCGTCATCACACGTCTAGGGGAGCATGTCCACCACTGCCCGCCCACGATTCCAGGTTTTGGAGGATACACGGTGGGAAATGCCTCCACCCCTCCTACAGAACTAGGGTCAATACCCTAATACAGACCACACTACAGAGCTGGTTGGACTTGTCATCGAATAATCCAGTCAGGTCGTCTTGCCACCTGTCATTTGCATTTTTCTCGTGTCATAAGAGTGCATATCAAGTAGATACCGAATGAAGTAAAATAATGTACATTATACCTTCCTCATGAGATGTCTCATCCTTCCCTCTTGGCTATCACATAGTTCTTTTCGCCTGCGGGTTAGCTACCATTCATGCATTTATATAACAACAAGACATATAATCATCACATTACTAAGTTTAGTATCCATGTGTCAATCTAGGAATTCTCGCTAAGTCATTCATTTAAATAAATCATATCCACTTCAGCTATATATGCACCAAAATAATCTTGATAAGTTACGCACTAGATATTCCATCACTAAGTGAGTCATACATGTAGTCCATACATCAACCATTTCTATCATTAATATCAAATCTATCAACTGATTCATATAAGTAGTTTTATGTGTCAACCAAATGCATCATTATTACATAATGTTCATAAATAAATAACATGAAAATAGGATCTTAACATAGGTAGCTATCTAAGTCAAAATAGGCATCACAGATGCTCAAAAAGTGAGGGGTAGTCACGATGCATAGTCTCTGCATCCTCCCAGGTAGCAGATCCTAGGCTATACTTGTCCCACTAGACCTTAACTTGGTTCACCGTGCGACGGCTGAGCTGTCGAATCCTACCGTCCAATATGCATAATGGTTCTACCATTATGGTTCCCATGTCCGAGACCTGCAAGTCCCGCGAATCTAGTTTGTGAGATTCATTAGAAACATAATGTCGTAAAACAGATACATGAAAAAAATCATGAGTTTTATGCAAATGGGGCGGTAGTACAAGACGATAGGCAACTGGTCCAATCTTCTCTTTGATCCTAAAAGGTCCCACGAACCGAGGTGATAATTTTGTGCCCTTCCCAAACCAGATGGTGCTTTTGTTGGGCCAGATACAAATAAAAACTTGGTCCCTTACTTCATAACTGCAATCAATCCTATGTGAATCAACATGACTCTTTTGTCTATCATGTGCTTCCTTTAACCTTTGCCGAACCTGTTTTACCTGTTCCTCCATTTCTTGAACTAATTTCGGGCCAACTATCACTCGGTCCTCCAACTTTTCCCAACTCAATGGTGTCCTGCAAGGTCTTCCATATAGAGCTTGATAAGGAGGCATCCTGATTGAACTGTGATAACTGTTATTATAGGCAAACTCTACCAATGGTAAGTACCTTTCCCACTGAGTCTGATTATCCATGACGTACATCCTAAGCATGTCCTCCAAAACTTGATTTACTCTTTCAGTTTGCCCATCTGTTTCTGGATGATATGCAGTGCTTAAGTTTAACTAAATTCCTAGTGCTGACTGCAAACTTGTCCAAAACCTAGATGTAAATCGGGAGTCTCTATCAGAAATGATCTTTATGGGAAATCCGTGCAGTCGGATAACTTCATTGAAAAACACTCGCGCCACATCTGTAACATCGTAAGTGTCCCTTACTGGGATGAAATGGGCACTTTTTGTCAATTTATCGTCTATAACCAATATAGCATTGTGCCTCTGGGAAGTGAGTGGCAAACCCACCACAAAATCCATGGAAATTACTTCCCATTTAGATGTAGGGATGTCATGAGGTTGTAGGAGTCCTGCTGGATGGCGATGATAAGCCTTCACTCGCTGACATTCAAGACATTTGGCGACAAACTGGATTATGTCATGCTTCATGCCTGCCCAAAAGAAGAGTTTCCTTGTGTCTGCATACATTTTCTTTACCCCAGGATGTGCACAATAGAGTGCTCTATGAGACTCTCCGAGGATGGTTTCTCTTATACCCCCTTCCTTAGGTACGCATGTTCTCCCTTGGAATCTCAATAGCCCATATGGTTCAAGGACATATCCTTCAAACTTTGGTTCTATCTGTTTCCCATTTTGGATAGTTGAGATGACTTTTAAATACCAACTATCTTCAAAGAGTTTCTCCAATATCTGCTCCCTTAAATTTACCTTTAAGGCTACTAGGGAGAAAGTTCGTGGCCTCCTGCTCAGTGCATCCGCCACTACATTCTCCTTTCCCTTGATGTATGAGATTTCAAAATCATACTCACTCATGAATTCGCTCCATCGCCTTTGTCTGGCGTTCAAATCCCTTTGAGTGAAGAGATGCTTTAGGCTTTGATGATCTGTTCTTAACTCAAATCTTCTCCCAATGAGGTAGTGTCTCCATAGCTTCAAGGCTAACATCACTGCTACCAATTCTAAGTCGTGGGTAGCATATAACTCTTCATGCTTCTTCAATTTTCAAGAAGCGTAAGCTATTACTCCGCCTTCTTGCATCAATATTGCACCCAATCCTGCGCTGAAGCATCGGTGCAGACAGTGAAGTCTTTTCTCATGTCTGGTACTTGAAGGATCGATGCACTAGTTAGAAACCTCTTCAGCTCTGTGAATGCAGTGCCACATTCATTTGTCCATTCATACCTAACCCCCTTTCGCTGTAATGTGGTGATGGGTTTTGCAATCCTTGAAAACCCTTCCACAAACCTGCGATAATACCCAGCTAGGCCCATAAAACTACGTACCTCATGGGCATTCTTTGGTACTGGCCAATCCATTATGGCCTTCACCTTTTCCGGGTCAACTGAAATCCCTTCTCCTGAAATGATGTGCCCAAGGTAATGGACTTTCTTCTGAAAGAAGGAACACTTTGACAATTTCCCATACAATTGATTTTCCTTTAAACAAGTCAATACTACCCTTAGGTGCTTTTCATGCTCCTTTCATTCTTGGAATATATAAGAATGTCATCAAGGAAGACTTGCACGAATTGGTCCAAATACTTTCTGAACACACCATTCATGAGGCTCATGAATACTGTTGGTGCATTGGTTAAACCGAATGGAACAACTACCAACTCATAGTGCCCAAACCGAGTTCGAAATGCAGTTTTTGAGATGTCTTCCTCCTTTATCCTCAATTGGTGGTACCCAGATCGTAGATCGATTTTTGAGAAGACCGTTGCCCCCTTCATTTGATCAAATATGTCATCTATTCGAGGTATTGGGTACCTATTCTTTATCGTGGCTCTATTTAAGTCTCTATAATCTATGCATAGGTTCAAGGAACCATCCTTCTTCTTGACAAAAATTACTGGTGCACCCCAAGGGGAAATACTAGGTAATCCCAAGTCTAAGAGCTCCTTTAACTGCATCTGCAACTCAAAAAGCTCTGGAGTTGTCATCTTATAGGGTGTCTTAGATATTGGTTCTACACTTGGTTTCAGATTAATGATGAAATCAATCTCTCTTACAGGAGGTAATCCAGGCAATTCCTCTGTAAAAACATCCTTGAATTAAGCCAAAACTGGATGTTGATCCAGGGAAGGTCCTTTCTAGTCAGTTACAGTCTTGACCAAATACAGTTTGCAACCTTGTCTGAGACAACGTTTTACCTTCATCATGGATATGAATCGTAGGAACACTCCCCTCTTGATTCCACAAATCTCAATTGGCCTACCTTCATCATCTAAAGAGATCACCTTCTTCTTGAAACAATCTACCAAAGCTCGATGAGCTTCTAGCCAATCCATTCCAACAATTACATCATATGTTCCCAATTCTGTGATGTATGCCTTCAACTTAGTCATACACACCCCAAGGTTTACTTGATATTGGTCAACACTAGGCCCTACTGCTTGTTTTATTCCAAAAGCCATCTCAACTTGTTTAAAGTCATCGTGCTCATAGGTTGCCAACCCACATTTTTTTAATGCAACTGGTGAAATGAAACTATCTGTAGCACCAGAGTCAAACAAAATTTTAACTTTTACTTTTTTTATCATACCTGAGGTTTCTACCACGGCTTACTGGGGTTACTGGTTCTTTTCCCTCTCTTCTGTTGTTACTGGTTCGAAACTCTGGGCAGTCCCGCTGGTAATGAGGTCCTCCGCATCCCCAACAAGTGATGCGTGGTGGACCTTGAACCGAATGTTGTGGAGTTCTTTGGAAAGAGTTTCTTCCCCTGGAACCCCTACCTACACTTGTTGTTCCTCGCCTATGACTTTGATTTGTACGCGCCCTTGAAACTGTGGGTGAATCTGCACTAGAAACCATTGAAATTCCTACTGTTGGTGTTCTAGGTATAACCCTGTTTCCATATGGTGGTGGCCTCCGACTCCCCCCCTGGGAAGGTACGAGGAGCCTTCCCCATAAACCCTGTTTGACATGGAAAGATGGCTCTGCTTTCACCCTTTAAATCTAGGTGTTCTTCGACATAACGAGCCTGTTCTACAGAGGATGGTTTCCACATCCGTACCATTGCCCTAATCTTAGGTCTCAATCCATACATAAAACGATCCGCTTGGCGCTCGTTAGTATCCATGTAGGAGACGTACTTGACCAATTCCATAAATCGAATTTCATATTCTTCTATAGTACGACCTCCGTGTATCAGGGCATGGAAGACTCCTACCTGTTATTCTTCATAATATGCTGGTAGGTACTTCTTCCTGAACCTCTCCTCAAACAATTCCCAAGTAACTGTGTCTAGAGTGAGGTGTAGTTGACGCTCCAAGTTACCCCACCAATTCAGAGCACTATCTCTGAGTTGGAATATTTCTATTTTGGCTTTGGAATTGGAATTGTAGTCCCTTAGTGCAAAACACCTTCCCATCCCCTCTAACCAGGCTTCTGCATGCTCACTGGCACGAAGCTTCCCTTTTTTTGTTTCAACTTTGGCTACAATATGAAAGAGATTTGTTGGGTAGCAACCAAGGTCCTCGGCATGAAGACAATGACTAAATTTTCACAAAAGTATTTCTCTAGATGTATCCTTGCTTTGTATAGCCTTTTCACAAATGTATTTCTCTAGATTTTCTTTTTATACTTTGCTCATAAGCTACATAGGA
Organism: Pinus tabuliformis; assembly: GCA_031772625.1. Taxonomy (NCBI): domain Eukaryota; kingdom Viridiplantae; phylum Streptophyta; class Pinopsida; order Pinales; family Pinaceae; genus Pinus; species Pinus tabuliformis. The sequence continues at coordinate 1,684,206,822 of CM062816.1, read as the reverse complement.
CATATTTTGCTGCAGAAAATGACAAATTTAAGGCTTCATTGTACAAGTTCTACATACCCATCCAATCCTGTTTTAAGTCACATGTTTTGTATCTTGCTAAATTTAATACAAGATGCCAAGCTCTACCTAGATGGTGGCTTCAATTGCTATCCTCAACTCAGAACTGAGTCACAAGAATTTTTTTTTTTTTTTCCCATAATATATTGAATGCATTTAAGTGGTTGTCTAATTAAAAATATCAGAAAATTGGATATTTTTCTTCTAAACATCCATACTATTGATAATTCTATATCTGTTTGTTTAACTTTTAGCAACCATCCCTACTTTTCTTGCCAATTATAATCTACAAGAAAGGAGTAGATTGGGGAATGTGAGATGTAATTACATGGAGAGGACCATGTCTTCTCCTTAGTAAATGTGAGGGTACATTGGGGAATGTGAGATGTAATTACATGGAGAGGACCATGTCTTCTCCTTAGTAAATGTGAGGGTACATTGGGTAATGTGAACTGAATACATATATTTTGAAATAATGGAAGGAGACCATATCCTACCTAATATTCAATTGGAGAAGGTAAGTGGGGAATTTGAATAATGGAAATCATGAATTTTATATTAGACCAATATTTCTCAATATTTTCAGATAATGTAAACATTAACAAAATTTGTAGAATAAGATTTAAGTGGGGCATTACATACACCCCTCCTTCAGAAAACTTCGTCTCGAAGTTAGAATGAAAAGATGCAAAGAGTTTTGAAGCATAGCAACCAGAGAGAGTTATAACAATAAAATTGGATAAGTCCGACAATGACATTTCTTCCCATCAAGAGTCTCCAACTGATCTATATCCTCCTATCCACCCTGGCCTACTTCCGTTCCCACCCTATCCGTCCTCTGCTGCTTTATCAATGGCAACGACCATACTAACCACTGATAAAACCGACATGGTGGAAGCGTCGAATACATCGACCTAACTTCCCCAGCAGGCAACTGGCAATCGTCATCACACGTCTAGGGGAGCATGTCCACCACTGCCCTCCCACGATTCCAGGTTTCAGAGGATACACGGTGGGAAATGCCTCCACCCCTCCTACAGAACTAGGGTCAATACCCTAATACAGACCACACTACAGAGCTGGTTGGACTTGTCATCGAATAATCCAGTCAGGTCGTCTTGCCACCTGTCATTTGCATTTTTCTCGTGTCATAAGAGTGCATATCAAGTAGATACCAAATGAAGTAAAATAATGTACATTATACCTTCCTCATGAGATGTCTCATCCTTCCCTCTTGGCTATCACATAGTTCTTTTCCCCTGCGGGTTAGCTCTCATTCATGCATTTATATAACAACAAGACATATAATCATCACATTACTAAGTCTAGTATCCATGTGTCAATCTAGGAATTCTCGCTAAGTCATTCATTTAAATAAATCATATCCACTTGAGCTATATATGCACCAAAATAATCTTGATAAGTTACGCACTAGATATTCCATCACTAAGTGAGTCATACATGTAGTCCATACATCAACCATTTCTATCATTAATATCAAATCTATCAACTGATTCATATAAGTAGTTTTATGTGTCAACCAAATGCATCATTATTACATAATGTTCATAAATAAATAACATGAAAATAGGATCTTAACATAGGTAGCTATCTAAGTCAAAATAGGCATCACAGATGCTCAAAAAGTGAGGGGTAGTCACGATGCATAGTCTCTGCATCCTCCCAGGTAGCAGATCCTAGGCTATACTTGTCCCACTAGACCTTAACTTGGTTCACCGTGCGACGGCTGAGCTGTCGAATCCTACCGTCCAATATGCATAATGGTTCTACCATTATGGTTCCCATGTCCGAGACCTGCAAGTCCCGCGAATCTAGTTTGTGAGATTCATCAGAAACATAATGTCGTAAAACAGATACATGAAAAAAATCATGAGTTTTATGCAAATGGGGCGGTAGTACAAGACGATAGGCAACTGGTCCAATCTTCTCTTTGATCCTAAAAGGTCCCACGAACCGAGGTGATAATTTCGTGCCCTTCCCAAACCAGATGGTGCTTTTGTTGGGCCAGATACGAATAAAAACTTGGTCCCTTACTTCATAACTGCAATCAATCCTATGTGAATCAACATGACTCTTTTGTCTATCCTGTGCTTCCTTTAACCTTTGCTGAACCTGTTTTACCTGTTCCTCCATTTCTTGAACTAATTTCGGGCCAACTATCACTCGGTCCTCCAACTTTTCCCAACTCAATGGTGTCCTGCAAGGTCTTCCATATAGAGCTTGATAAGGAGGCATCCTGATTGAACTGTGATAACTGTTATTATAGGCAAACTCTACCAATGGTAAGTACCTTTCCCACTGAGTCTGATTATCCATGACGTACATCCTAAGCATGTCCTCCAAAACTTGATTTACTCTTTCAGTTTGCCCATCTGTCTCTGGATGATATGCAGTGCTTAAGTTTAACTAAATTCCTAGTGCTGACTGCAAACTTGTCCAAAACCTAGATGTAAATCGGGAGTCTCTATCAGAAATGATCTTTATGGTAAATCCGTGCAGTCGGATAACTTCATTGAAAAACACTCGCGCCACATCTGTAACATCGTAAGTGTCCCTTACTGGGATGAAATGGGCACTTTTTGTCAATTTATCGTCTATAACCAATATAGCATTGTGCCTCTGGGAAGTGAGTGGCAAACCCACCACAAAATCCATGGAAATTACTTCCCATTTAGATGTAGGGATGTCATGAGGTTGTAGGAGTCCTGCTGGATGGCGATGATAAGCCTTCACTCGCTGACATTCAAGACATTTGGCGACAAACTGGATTATGTCATGCTTCATGCCTGCCCAAAAGAAGAGTTTCCTTGTGTCTGCATACATTTTCTTTACCCCAGGATGTGCACAATAGAGTGCTCTATGAGACTCTCCGAGGATGGTTTCTCTTATACCCCCTTCCTTAGGTACGTACGTTCTCCCTTGGAATCTCAATAGCCCATATGGTTCAAGGACATATCCTTCAAACTTTGGTTCTATCTGTTTCCCATTTTGGATAGTTGAGATGACTTTTAAATACCAACTATCTTCAAAGAGTTTCTCCAATATCCGCTCCCTTAAATTTACCTTTAAGGCTACTAGGGAGAAAGTTCGTGGCCTCCTGCTCAGTGCATCTGCCACTACATTCTCCTTTCCCTTGATGTATGAGATTTCAAAATCATACTCACTCATGAATTCGCTCCATCGCCTTTGTCTGGCGTTCAAATCCCTTTGAGTGAAGAGATGCTTTAGGCTTTGATGATCTGTTCTTAACTCAAATCTTCTCCCAATGAGGTAGTGTCTCCATAGCTTCAAGGCTAACATCACTGCTACCAATTCTAAGTCGTGGGTAGCATATAACTCTTCATGCTTCTTCAATTTTCAAGAAGCGTAAGCTATTACTCCGCCTTCTTGCATCAATATTGCACCCAATCCTGCGCTGAAGCAATGGTGTAGACAGTGAAGTCTTTTCTCATGTCTGGTACTTGAAGGATCGATGCACTAGTTAGAAACCTCTTCAGCTCTGTGAATGCAGTGCCACATTCATTTGTCCATTCATACCTAACCCCCTTTCGTTGTAATGTGGTGATGGGTTTTGCAATCCTTGAAAACCCTTCCACAAACCTGCGATAATACCCAGCTAGGCCCATAAAACTACGTACCTCATGGGCATTCTTTGGTACTGGCCAATCCATTATGGCCTTCACCTTTTCCGGGTCAACTGAAATCCCTTCTCCTGAAATGATGTGCACAAGGTAATGGACTTTCTTCTGAAAGAAGGAACACTTTGACAATTTCCCATACAATTGATTTTCCTTTAAACAAGTCAATACTACCCTTAGGTGCTTTTCATGCTCCTTTCATTCTTGGAATATATAAGAATGTCATCAAGGAAGACTTGCACGAATTGGTCCAAATACTTCCTGAACACACCATTCATGAGGCTCATGAATACTGTTGGTGCATTGGTTAAACCGAATGGAACAACTACAAACTCATAGTGCCCAAACCGAGTTCGAAATGCATTTTTTGAGATGTCTTCCTCCTTTATCCTCAATTGGTCGTACCCAGATCATAGATCGATTTTTGAGAAGACCGTTGCCCCCTTCATTTGATCAAATATGTCATCTATTCGAGGTATTGGGTACCTATTCTTTATCGTGGCTCTGTTTAAGTCTCTATAATCTATGCATAGGTGCAAGGAACCATCCTTCTTCTTGACAAAAATTACTGGTGCACCCCAAGGGGAAATACTAGGTCTGATTAATCCCAAGTCTAAGAGCTCCTTTAACTGCATCTGCAACTCATAAAGCTCTGGAGTTGTCATCTTATAGGGTGTCTTAGATATTGGTTCTACACTTGGTTTCAGATTAATGATGAAATCAATCTCTCTTACAGGAGGTAATCCAGGCAATTCCTCTGTAAAAACATCCTTGAATTAAGCCAAAACTGGATGTTGATCCAGGGAAGGTCCTTTCTAGTCAGTTACAGTCTTGACCAAATACAGTTTGCAACCTTGTCTGAGACAACGTTTTACCTTCATCAAGGATATGAATCGTAGGAATACTCCCCTCTTGATTCCACAAATCTCAATTGGCCTACCTTCATCATCTAAAGAGATCACCTTCTTCTTGAAACAATCTACCAAAGCTCGATGAGCTTCTAGCCAATCCATTCCAACAATTACATCATATGTTCCCAATTCTGTGATGTATGCCTTCAACTTAGTCATACACACCCCAAGGTTTACTTGATATTGGTCAACACTAGGCCCTACTGCTTGTTTTATTCCAAAAGCCATCTCAACTTGTTTAAAGTCATCGTGCTCATAGGTTGCCAACCCACATTTTTTTAATGCAACTGGTGAAATGAAACTATCTGTAGCACCAGAGTCAAACAAAATTTTAACTTTTACTTTTTTTATCATACCTGAGGTTTCTACCATGGCTTACTGGGGTTACTGGTTCTTTTCCCTCTCTTCTGTTGTTACTGGTTCGAAACTCTGGGCAGTCCCGCTGGTAATGAGGTCCTCCGCATCCCCAACAAGTGATGCGTGGTGGACCTTGAACCGAATGTTGTGGAGTTCTTTGGAAAGAGTTTCTTCCCCTGGAACCCCTACCTACACTTGTTGTTCCTCGCCTATGACTTTGATTTGTACGCGCCCTTGAAACTGTGGGTGAATCTGCACTAGAAACCATTGAAATTCCTACTGTTGGTGTTCTAGGTATAACCCTGTTTCCATATGGTGGTGGCCTCCGACTCCCCCCCTGGGAAGGTACGAGGAGCCTTCCCCATAAACCCTGTTTGACATGGAAAGATGGCTCTGCTTTCACCCTTTAAATCTAGGTGTTCTTCGACATAACGAGCCTGTTCTACAGAGGATGGTTTCCACATCCGTACCATTGCCCTAATCTTAGGTCTCAATCCATACATAAAACGATTCGCTTGGCGCTCGTTAGTATCCATGTAGGAGACGTACTTGACCAATTCCATAAATCGAATTTCATATTCTTCTATAGTACGACCTCCGTGTATCAGGGCATGGAAGACTCCTACCTGTTATTCTTCATAATATGCTGGTAGGTACTTCTTCCTGAACCTCTCCTCAAACAATTCCCAAGTAACTGTGTCTAGAGTGAGGTGTAGTTGACGCTCCAAGTTACCCCACCAATTCAGAGCACTATCTCTGAGTTGGAATATTGCTATTTTGGCTTTGGAATTGGAATTGTAGTCCCTTAGTGCAAAACACCTTCCCATCCCCTCTAACCAGGCTTCTGCATGCTCACTGGCACGAAGCTTCCCTTTTTTTGTTTCAACTTTGGCTACAATATGAAAGAGATTTGTTGGGTAGCAACCAAGGTCCTCGGCATGAAGACAATGACTAAATTTTCACAAAAGTATTTCTCTAGATGTATCCTTGCTTTGTATAGCCTTTTCACAAATGTATTTCTCTAGATTTTCTTTTTATACTTTGCTCATAAGCTACATAGGACATATTTTGCTGCAGAAAATGACAAATTTAAGGCTTCATTGTACAAGTTCTACATACCCATCCAATCCTGTTTTAAGTCACATGTTTTGTATCTTGCTAAATTTAATACAAGATGCCAAGCTCTACCTAGATGGTGGCTTCAATTGCTATCCTCAACTCAGAACTGAGTCACAAGATTTTTTTTTTTTTTTCCCATAATATATTGAATGCATTTAAGTGGTTGTCTAATTAAAAATATCAGAAAATTGGATATTTTTCTTCTAAACATCCATACTATTGATAATTCTATATCTGTTTGTTTAACTTTTAGCAACCATCCCTACTTTTCTTGCCAATTATAATCTACAAGAAAGGAGTAGATTGGGGAATGTGAGATGTAATTACATGGAGAGGACCATGTCTTCTCCTTAGTAAATGTGAGGGTACATTGGGGAATGTGAGATGTAATTACATGGAGAGGACCATGTCTTCTCCTTAGTAAATGTGAGGGTACATTGGGTAATGTGAACTGAATACATATATTTTGAAATAATGGAAGGAGACCATATCCTACCTAATATTCAATTGGAGAAGGTAAGTGGGGAATTTGAATAATGGAAATCATGAATTTTATATTAGACCAATATTTCTCAATATTTTCAGATAATGTAAACATTAACAAAATTTGTAGAATAAGATTTAAGTGGGGCATTACATACACCCCTCCTTCAGAAAACTTCGTCTCGAAGTTAGAATGAAAAGATGCAAAGAGTTTTAAAGCATAGCAACCAGAGAGAGTTATAACAATAAAATTGGATAAGTCCGACAATGACATTTCTTCCCATCAAGAGTCTCCAACTGATCTATATCCTCCTATCCACCCTGGCCTACTTCCGTTCCCACCCTATCCGTCCTCTGCTGCTTTATCAATGGCAACGACCATACTAACCACTGATAAAACCGACATGGTGGAAGCGTCGAATACATCGACCTAACTTCCCCAGCAGGCAACTGGCAATCGTCATCACACGTCTAGGGGAGCATGTCCACCACTGCCCGCCCACGATTCCATGTTTCGGAGGATACACGATGGGAAATGCCTCCACCCCTCCTACAGAACTAGGGTCAATACCCTAATACAGACCACACTACAAAGCTGGTTGGACTTGTCATCGAATAATCTAGTCAGGTTGTCTTGCCACCTGTCATTTGCATTTTTCTCGTGTCATAAGAGTGCATATCAAGTAGATACCGAATGAAGTAAAATAATGTACATTATACCTTCCTCATGAGATGTCTCATCCTTCCCTCTTGGCTATCACATAGTTCTTTTCGCCTGCGGTTAGCTACCATTCATGCATTTATATAACAACAAGACATATAATCATCACATTACTAAGTTTAGTATCCATGTGTCAATCTAGGAATTCTCACTAAGTCATTCATTTAAATAAATCATATCCACTTCAGCTATATATGCACCAAAATAATCTTGATAAGTTACGCACTAGATAGTCCATCACTAAGTGAGTCATACATGTAGTCCATACATCAACCATTTCTATCATTAATATCAAATCTATCAACTGATTCATATAAGTAGTTTTATGTGTCAACCAAATGCATCATTATTACATAATGTTCATAAATAAATAACATGAAAATAGGATCTTAACATAGGTAGCTATCTAAGTCAAAATAGGCATCACAGATGCTCAAAAAGTGAGGGGTAGTCACGATGCATAGTCTCTGCATCCTCCCAGGTAGCAGATCCTAGGCTATACTTGTCCCACTAGACCTTAACTTGGTTCACCGTGCGACGGCTGAGCTGTCGAATCCTACCGTCCAATATGCATAATGGTTCTAACATTATGGTTCCCATGTCCGAGACCTGCAAGTCCCGCCATTCTAGTTTGTGAGATTCATCAGAAACATAATGTCGTAAAACAGATACATGAAAAAAATCATGAGTTTTATGCAAATGGGGCGGTAGTACAAGACGATAGGCAACTGGTCCAATCTTCTCTTTGATCCTAAAAGGTCCCACGAACCGAGGTGATAATTTCGTGCCCTTCCCAAACCAGATGGTGCTTTTGTTGGGCCAGATACGAATAAAAACTTGGTCCCCTACTTCATAACTGCAATCAATCCTATGTGAATCAACATGACTCTTTTGTCTATCCTGTGCTTCCTTTAACCTTTGCCGAACCTGTTTTACCTGTTCCTCCATTTCTTGAACTAATTTCGGGCCAACTATCACTCGGTCCTCCAACTTTTCCCAACTCAATGGTGTCCTGCAAGGTCTTCCATATAGAGCTTGATAAGGAGGCATCCTGATTGAACTGTGATAACTGTTATTATAGGCAAACTCTACCAATGGTAAGTACCTTTCCCACTGAGTCTGATTATCCATGACGTACATCCTAAGCATGTCCTCCAAAACTTGATTTACTCTTTCAGTTTGCCCATCTGTTTCTGGATGATATGCAGTGCTTAAGTTTAACTAAATTCCTAGTGCTGACTACAAACTTGTCCAAAACCTAGATGTAAATCGGGAGTCTCTATCAGAAATTATCTTTATGGGAAATCCGTGCAGTCGGATAACTTCATTGAAAAACACTCGCGCCACATCTGTAACATCGTAAGTGTCCCTTACTGGGATGAAATGGGCACTTTTTGTCAATTTATCGTCTATAACCAATATAGCATTGTGCCTCTGGGAAGTGAGTGGCAAACCCACCACAAAATCCATGGAAATTACTTCCCATTTAGATGTAGGGATGTCATGAGGTTGTAGGAGTCCTGCTGGATGGCGATGATAAGCCTTCACTCGCTGACATTCAAGACATTTGGCGACAAACTGGATTATGTCATGCTTCATGCCTGCCCAAAAGAAGAGTTTCCTTGTGTCTGCATACATTTTCTTTACCCCAGGATGTGCACAATAGAGTGCTCTATGAGACTCTCCGAGGATGGTTTCTCTTATACCCCCTTCCTTAGGTACGTACGTTCTCCCTTGGAATCTCAATAGCCCATATGGTTCAAGGACATATCCTTCAAACTTTGGTTCTATCTGTTTCCCATTTTGGATAGTTGAGATGACTTTTAAATACCAACTATCTTCAAAGAGTTTCTCCAATATCCACTCCCTTAAATTTACCTTTAAGGCTACTAGGGAGAAAGTTCGTGGCCTCCTACTCAGTGCATCCGCCACTACATTCTCCTTTCCCTTGATGTATGAGATTTCAAAATCATACTCACTCATGAATTCGCTCCATCGCCTTTGTCTGGCGTTCAAATCCCTTTGAGTGAAGAGATGCTTTAGGCTTTGATGATCTGTTCTTAACTCAAATCTTCTCCCAATGAGGTAGTGTCTCCATAGCTTCAAGGCTAACATCACTGCTACCAATTCTAAGTCGTGGGTAGCATATAACTCTTCATGCTTCTTCAATTTTCAAGAAGCGTAAGCTATTACTCTGCCTTCTTGCATCAATACTGCACCCAATCCTGGGCTGAAGCATCGGTGCAGACAGTGAAGTCTTTTCTCATGTCTGGTACTTGAAGGATCGATGCACTAGTTAGAAACCTCTTCAGCTCTGTGAATGCAGTGCCACATTCATTTGTCCATTCATACCTAACCCCCTTTCACTGTAATGTGGTGATGGGTTTTGCAATCCTTGAAAACCCTTCCACAAACCTGCGATAATACCCAGCTAGGCCCATAAAACTACGTACCTCATGGGCATTCTTTGGTACTGGCCAATCCATTATGGCCTTCACCTTTTCCGGGTCAACTGAAATCCCTTCTCCTGAAATGATGTGCCCAAGGTAATGGACTTTCTTCTGAAAGAAGGAACACTTTGACAATTTCCCATACAATTGATTTTCCTTCAAACAAGTCAATACTACCCTTAGGTGCTTTTCATGCTCCTTTCATTCTTGGAATATATAAGAATGTCATCAAGGAAGACTTGCACGAATTGGTCCAAATACTTCCTGAACACACCATTCATGAGGCTCATGAATACTGTTGGTGCATTGGTTAAACCGAATGGAACAACTACAAACTCATAGTGCCCAAACCGAGTTCGAAATGCAGTTTTTGAGATGTCTTCCTCCTTTATCCTCAATTGGTGGTACCCAGATCGTAGATCGATTTTTGAGAAGACCGTTGCCCCCTTCATTTGATCAAATATGTCATCTATTCGAGGTATTGGGTACCTATTCTTTATCGTGGCTCTGTTTAAGTCTCTATAATCTATGCATAGGTGCAAGGAACCATCCTTCTTCTTGACAAAAATTATTGGTGCACCCCAAGGGGAAATACTAGGTCTGATTAATCCCAAGTCTAAGAGCTCCTTTAACTGCATCTGCAACTCATAAAGCTCTGGAGTTGTCATCTTATAGGGTGTCTTAGATATTGGTTCTACACTTGGTTTCAGATCAATGATGAAATCAATCTCTCTTACAGGAGGTAATCCAGGCAATTCCTCTGGAAAAACATCCTTGAATTAAGCCAAAACTGGATGTTGATCCAGGGAAGGTCCTTTCTAGTCAGTTACAGTCTTGACCAAATACAGTTTGCAACCTTGTCTGAGACAACGTTTTACCTTCATCATGGATATGAATCGTCGGAACACTCCCCTCTTGATTCCACAAATCTCAATTGGCCTACCTTCATCATCTAAAGAGATCACCTTCTTCTTGAAACAATATACCAAAGCTCGATGAGCTTCTAGCCAATCCATTCCAACAATTACATCATACGTTCCCAATTCTGTGATGTATGCCTTCAACTTAGTCATACACACCTCGAGGTTTACTTGATATTGGTCAACACTAGGCCCTACTGCTTGTTTTATTCCAAAAGCCATCTCAACTTGTTTAAAGTCATCGTGCTCATAGGTTGCCAACCCACATTTTTTTAATGCAACTGGTGAAATGAAACTATCTGTAGCACCAGAGTCAAACAAAATTTTAACTTTTACTTTTTTTATCATACCTGAGGTTTCTACCACGGCTTACTGGGGTTACTGGTTCTTTTCCCTCTCTTCTGTTGTTACTGGTTCGAAACTCTGGGCAGTCCCGCTGGTAATGAGGTCCTCTGCATCCCCAACAAGTGATGCGTGGTGGACCTTGAACCGAATGTTGTGGAGTTCTTTGGAAAGAGTTTCTTCCCCTGGAACCCCTACCTCCACTTGTTGTTCGTCGCCTATGACTTTGATTTGTACGCGCCCTTGAAACTGTGGGTGAAGCTGCACTAGAAACCATTGAAATTCCTACTATTGGTGTTCTAGGTATAACCCTGTTTCCATATGGTGGTGGCCTCCGACTCCCCCCCTGGGAAGGTACGAGGAGCCTTCCCCATAAACCCTGTTTGACATGGAAAGATGGCTCTGCTTTCACCCTTTAAATCTAGGTGTTCTTCGACATAACGAGCCTGTTCTACAGAGGATGGTTTCCACGTCCGTACCATTGCCCTAATCTTAGGTCTCAATCCATACATAAAACGATCCGCTTGGCGCTCTTTAGTATCCATGTAGGAGACGTACTTGACCAATTCCATAAATCTAATTTCATATTCTTCTATAGTACGACCTCCGTGTATGGCATGGAAGACTCCTACGTGTTATTCTTCATAATATGCTGGTAGGTACTTCTTCCTGAACCTCTCCTCAAACAATTCCCAAGTAACTGTGTCTAGAGTGAGGTGTAGTTGACGCTCCAAGTTACCCCACCAATTCAGAGCACTATCTCTGAGTTGGAATATTGCAATTTTGGCTTTGGAATTGGAATTGTAGTCCCTTAGTGCAAAACACCTTCCCATCCCCTCTAACCAGGCTTCTGCATGCTCACTGGCACGAAGCTTCCCTTTTTTTGTTTCAACTTTGGCTACAATATGAAAGAGATTTGTTGGGTAGCAACCAAGGTCCTCGGCATGAAGACAATGACTAAATTTTCACAAAAGTATTTCTCTAGATGTATCCTTGCTTTGTATAGCCTTTTCACAAATGTATTTCTCTAGATTTTCTTTTTATACTTTGCTCATAAGCTACATAGGACATATTTTGCTGCAGAAAATGACAAATTTAAGGCTTCCTTGTACAAGTTCTACATACCCATCTAATCCTGTTTTAAGTCACATGTTTTGTATCTTGCTAAATTTAATACAAGATGCCAAGCTCTACCTAGATGGTGGCTTCAATTGCTATCCTCAACTCAGAACTGAGTCACAAGAATTTTTTTTTTTTTCCCATAATATATTGAATGCATTTAAGTGGTTGTCTAATTAAAAATATCAGAAAATTGGATATTTTTCTTCTAAACATCCATACTATTAATAATTCTATATCTGTTTGTTTAACTTTTAGCAACCATCCCTACTTTTCTTGCCAATTATAATCTACAAGAAAGGAGTAGATTTGATGGACCATTTATTTGGCAGAAACAGTCAAATCACTCTTCTATTTTGTTAAAAAAAAAAAAAAAAAAAAAAAAATTACTCACGTTCTTCACAAGGCACAAACTTCTCAATAAAAAGGTTTTGAATGTAACATAATGCCCTCATTTTGGTGTCTTCTAGTCATCACCCTCTTGCTATTCAATCATGTTTTAGGCCCTCGTATCTTGACTCTATAAGGTAGGGGAATTGTCTTTGAAATAAATAAGATCTTACATTTCCTATCAGCCACATTATTTGATGGAAAGGTTCCTTTGGGAAGTAAGTCATATTTTTATTTCTTCACAGTCGATCCCTTTGCGTATACATAAACTAAAATATTTCATTCATTTGTAGATTGGCACTCGCCTCAGTAAGTATTCAAGCATACAACACCGAACATACAACTAGCATCTTGCTTCCTCTGGGCAGGCAAAATTTATGTTGATTTCCCTAGAAAATATAGGGTTATTTTTATCCTGTGTTTTTAATTCTATTTCTATTCTGCTGCAAATTTAAAGTAGAGAAATTCTAGGTCTTGGTGAATCAAACCCAGTCTAAGTTGGTTCATCAAGCAGTTCCGAAATTTCAAGGAAATTCTACAATAGTGTGAAAGCCAAACACTTTTTTTTTTTTTTCCGAAGGTGGCAAAACCTATCAAACTCAGGTGTCAAACAAACAGAGAGGACAGCTATCTCTGGCTGCTATCAGCTAATGTAGGTTTGACTCATCACAGTTATCAAGGAAAGCCACGCCACCTATAATAACCCTTTGGTGGTCAGTAAGGGAGCCCTAAGGGAGCAGGCTTTCACTCCTACCAGATGCTTCCTTACGTCCAAGGAAGAGGAGCTCTTAGCGAAGAAGAAGCAGTTTTACCGCATACTCCAGGCCAGTGAAAGCCAAACACCTATTTCAACAAGGTTATATATATATATATATAAAGGTGTGAATGCTTATTTTATGTACCAAGTAGATCCAAGAAAAATAATTTACTTATATAAGTAAATTTCCAAAAAGATTACTTTCAAGTTATTTTCTTATGGCAAACATTACACACAATACTAGCTTCCAATTTCATGGAGTCCAAAAGTCTGCATCACTTGGTAGTCACTAAAGAGTATGTCCTCAATTGTCTTAACGATTTAACCAATACAAGCCCGCTAATAAAAAAAAAACATGGTTTTAAACTTATAACTGCAGGTGTGGGTTCGCCAGGAGCAGAAATTGAAATAGCTCGAACCTAAGAGGCCAAAAGTTCTATGATATACCAGACCTATTGCTATCATGGAAGTAGAAATATAAGGATCCTATTGATATCACATACTAGTAAGTTCTGGCCAATGACCAATAAGAGCCTGATAATCATAGTCTGCTATCTTCTTCAACTTGTTTTAAAGAATTAAATCCACTGGTATGATTTCCTTGAAGGTTTTGGAAATTCTCATGTTGATGTTTTCAGCTCAGGCTTTAGACAGCGTTTCTTTTTCTCTTTATTCTATATATTTATGCATACTGGAGGGGATCTATCACGGGACCATAATATACTTACACTTGTAGAATATTTGGCAAGTCTTAATGAATTCCCAAAATCCAAATTGCAAATATATGGGGACACCAAAAAGGATTTAATTTATTTTGTAGAAAATTTGTGTTTTCTTCATCGAAAGACTAAAACAAACCAGTTCGATGCTATAGAATTGGAAAATCCTTTGTGGAAGTAAATGTAAAAATGTTCCAGTGGCAGATGTTAGACCCTAATTTTCTGACGCAGTTATTGAATTTTTACTTGCCTTTCCTATTCCGGACTCCAGAGAGACAACTCGTTTCGGTTAATATTCGCAATACCAGATTGATTAATTTTATGCCGAGTACTAACAATCGATGATTTACCATATACAGAATGGAAACGTAGTACTCAACTGCGGAAGTTAATGAATGCTTATTGTGATAGGCAATCCGTTGATTTTAACTCCATAGCGTTTCTGTTTGATGGGAGGCGTTTACGAGGGGAACAAACTCCTGAAGAAGTAAGATTTTTCTGTTGTATGTGTTTGCGTACACGCTTCCTTTTTACTGTTATTGGACTATTTTCAGAAATTGGCAGACCTAACAGATACTGTTTCTAACGAATATTTTTTTAACTGAACAACATTTTTTCTTTGATGTTTAACAGCTTGAAATGGAAGATGGGGATGAGATTGATGCCATGCTTCATCAAACAGGAGGCAGGCGTTAAAGTGCTGCAAACTGGATGACAACCACTTTCACTTGAAAGACGGTTTGAATTTGGAAATATGTCAGAACTTTTTGAACTTAGTTTCGGCATGTAATATTAATTTAGTGTCTTTGTATGCAAAACCTTGCAATAAACAATGGATGTGAACTCGAAGCTGTATTGATTGCCTTTTCTCTCTGATTGAAGTACGCTCAACTTTGTCAATGTTGTTTGAAGTGAATTATATTTCTTTTCTTTGAATTGTAATTGCAAAGATGCGAGAGGAGAAGTTATGCAATGTGTTTGTAGGATTTTAGCATTTATGACTTTAACTCTGCTGCTTTTGGTGTTAGGTTTAATCGTAACCTGAGCAATTCATAGGTTTAATCGTAACCTGAGCAATTGCAGTATTAGTTACTTTTGTTTTTATTATCAGCTAAATGTTTAGTTGGTTGTTGGCATTGCTAATAAATCTCGAACTTTGATGAAGATACTGAATGCATCCACATTTTTCCACCGTCTTGACAATTACTTATGAACAAATCTAGGTAAAAGGAGTGTTGAGTAGCTGTGGTTGAGTTCTCCAAGGAAGGTACAGCCCTTTTATTATATTAATTCATTATTACCTTTCCTTTTTATTATGTTATCACACATGCCCATTTGATTTGCGACTACTTTCCCTCGTGGGGCTGATTTATTCAAACCGTTTTTGGTGATTTTTGGATTATATCCTATTTCTTTCTTGCACGTCTCATGAAGAAAGGTGATTTTGAACATGTTGTAGAGATTCTCTGCATGATGCATGCCTCACATCTCCGGAATTTCATTACCATCCTCTCGATTATTGATCTTTGTCAACTGATCTAGCTAGACTCAGCAGGTATTTCTGACATCGACTGATATAATTAATCTCTTCGTTATCAATTCCAACATCGATTTCTTTCAATCAGTCTCGTGATTGATCTCTCGATTATCTTAACCTATTTACGCGCTGATCTAGTTTACACTAGGGTAGACGTAATGCATTTCTTAGATATTTTGCATCCAAAGGCTGCCACCTGTGACGAGCATTTAATGGAGAAATCACTGATCTTGTGTAGACTAGGATGGACACGTGGTCCATTTGGATATTGTTGCATCGAAAGGTTGCAATCTGTGATGAGCATTTAATGATGTAATGATGAAATCACTGATCTAGTGTAGATTAGGATGGACATGTGGTCCATTTCTTTGGATATTTTTGCATTTAAAGGTTGCAATCTGTGGTGAGCATTTAATGATGGTAGATGCTCTTTATGGTCAGAAATGTGAAGTTATGAACCTTTGGATCAGTTAGATGTGGGACGTGAAGAAAAGGCTACAAACACTTTTCCATTAACTTAAGATACGAGTACATCTTTACCTTTGGTCTGTGCAATTGAAAATATAATGCAGTCGAGGCAACTTACTGTCACAAACTCCTTTGGTCTTTGCACTCGAAAAATATAAGGGCACTCGAGGCAACTCACTTTCATAAACTCTCTCGTGTCTTTGCACTTGAAATATAAGGCACTCGAGTTAACTCACTTCATGAAACTTTGGCTTGTGCTACAACAACTTGACAACACAACAAAATTGCAAGTTGAGAACTTTGGCTTGTGTTACAACAACTTGACAACACCAGCAAAATTTCATGTTGAGAGCTTGAACTACTAGGTGGCTCTCTACTTAATGTTTATTAATATATTGTCACTCTTGAGTCCACTTGCAATACAAACTTACTAATTTTTATCTCCAATACAGCTCAGGAAACTTAGCTTTGGTTGATCTTCTTGCCTCAAATTGCCACCCCCACTGCATGGTCTCCCTTATGCTCCACCCTTGCTTCCAGATTGTGAAGGTGGTTGTTGGTGGGCCTTTGCTGCCGTCGTAGATTATCCAATTGGTCCATGATTTCACTTTGGCCAAATTGAATGTCATTGCCAAAAGCTACTAGCTCCTTATAGTCATCATACCTTTGGTTTCTGAGGTTGTCCATGTTCACTTGAATGTTCTGGTTTTGAGCAAGATAGACTCCAGCGTTGCAGTCATCATACATTTGCTTCCTGAGGTTGTCCATGTTCATTTGAATGTTCCGTATTTGAGCAGGATAGACTCCAGTGTCGCTAGAGCAACCACATGCCTCGGGGAGCCATCAACTCTCTCCTATTTCTCATGGCTGCCCAACAAACTTGACAAGGCATCATTGTCTCGCTTCGGTTGGTCTGGGTGCCGCAGATTGCCCCTCCCCCCAAACGTGGTCTCCCTTGGTGGCGAGGCCTCTCGACATACCCAAAACACTTGAAAGGGTGATGGGCGTAAGCACCCTCCCAACCCCACAGAGCAACAAAAAGCATTGTAACTTTTACCATTGCCCCCAAAGAGAATTGAGGGGTTATCATGCACCAGTCATCATCGTAATCAACTCCATACCTAGGCAAAGCGAGACAAGGATTCCTTAGCATAGGGCTTTGGATGCTGAACGCGGCGTCCTTCTACCTCTTTTACACTTGCCTTTGCGTATTTCCTCTATCACACTGAGCCCATCCCCATTGTAATTCCTCGTGGGGGCCTTGAGAAACCAAGGTCTTGCCACAAGTGCCAATCAGTGTCAAACCACTAGTATCCTGAACAAGTTCCCCACTAACGAGAAGAGGATAATTCACTAATGCTTGGCTAAGATTTGTCAACCCTCGCTCTTCTCCTATCCCTTGTACTGCGTCATGCAAACATATTGGGTTGATGAGAATGCCAACCATTTTGTTCTCCTTGGACGTTCTAGGGTCCCAAGGATCATCCAAGACTACCAACACACCCCGTGCTTTGCACCAATTGCTAGCTTCTTCGTCTCTTTGGTGAGGCTTGCAGGAGCTCCACAACCCTTATCGCATTGCACATCACTACCATCTCCCACCACAACAAAGCAATGCATAACTGACTCCAAGGACGAGATTTAATAGCCATTGTCGTGGGTGACAACCTCAGACGCTGGTCCTTGCTATCACATGTATTTAATATGGGGGTGGGGCGCGTGGAGGCTTGACAGGCTCCACAGTCGCGCCTCCACCAAGTGTCCAACAATTAAGGCACCCCCATCGAGGAAGTGTAATATGTAGCAAAATAAAAATAAAATAAAATAATTATAAAATATTTTCATTTTGAAATGAGTTATGGTCTTTGGGCAATTGTTATTGATAAGCCATGGTACTAGAATATGGTATTATAACTAATTTTATTTTGATATATTGTAAATATTAAATTTCAACTTAAAAAATGTTATAATATTAAATTAAATTAAAATATTTTGATTTTGAAATGAGTTATGGTTTTTGGGCATGTGGTATTGAGAAGTTATGGCATTGTAACAAAGCCTAAATTACCATGACACGGTGGATATAATTTTTTTTAGATTTTTTATTTTTTAATATAATTTACATAAAAATAGTTATCAACCTATTAGAAAAACCAATTTTTATATATATTTTGAATATTTAGTTTAATATTTTATTTTTTTCAAAACTTTAATAAACTTCATAGAAATCTATTTAAAAATTTTAAAACCAAAGGTTTTTTGGACCAAAATAATAAATAATATAACTTTCCATAGTTATAAAAATTTGTTATGTATGGTTAAACATGCTTTGATAATTGTTTTATCATGGTTATTTAGAAGTAGATTTAAGGTTTTAATAGTTATTAGTATTGCTTGAACGTTTGATGATAGTATTATGTCATATTCCAACATAAATGATTAAAATGACACAAATGTTAGTTTCAAATGTCATTTTGTTAATATAATCATTTTACTATTTTTTTTTTATATGATGAGAATGTTATTTATTGAACAAGGTACAAAGTGTTTTGAAGGAGGATGTTGGTACTTGCTATTTTCATATGAAGTTTATGTTTTTCTTAAATTTATTTTATGTTTTTTCTTTAAATTTATTGAAAAGAAAGTAGCACTAATTGGTTATTAGAAATTACCTATAATTCTAAAAGATTGAATAGGATTTGAATAAATTTTTTTGTTAACTTTTACATTAATCAATATAATTTTTGGGATTTTCTTCAACTTAACTATTATGTATAGACATAATTGCTTTTGATGTAAGTTCATTAGGCTAGGTTGAATAGTGGGTATTTTGGATCAAAAAGTTTTTGGTAATCAAAGTTGGAGCCTTGCCCGAGATTGAAATTTGGTTAACTTGCTTAGTGTGCTTGTAGGTGGTTGCGTTAGGCTCAAGAGTAGAGGAACAATCCATTTGATTCGACCTTGAGCCTCCTGGCAAGTCTACTCATTCCTCTTGTACCAAAGGACTTTTTTTTTCTTAATGTGTATTTTGTATGCTCTATATACTTAATTTCTAGCATTATTTAGTGAAAAGTCATGATGTCTCGTGTGAATTGGGTCTAAACAAGTGGTTGTGGGAAATTATATTCTTGTAATGACATATTAATCTCTTACTAATTATATTTATAATGGGTTTGAACAATATTGTTGACTTAGTCTTGTGCCCTAAAAGATGTATGTTTACCCTCTTATGCTTACAAACCTCATAATAAGGGGAAGTACTGAGGGTTTTTCTTGGGTGTTGTAACTTGTAAAAAAAATTAGGATGCCCCTTATGTCAAACATTATCTTTTAGTTCGAATGGGAGAAATTTGTAATGCGCATCATGTTGACATGAGTCAAATAATGTTAAAATTAACAAGAATAGACTAATCTTGTAAATAAATTAATTTAGATCCATCTTAAGCTCATATTATCAAGCATCAAGAGGGTTCAATTCACTCAATGTGCAATCTTTGAGGGGAGCAAAAATGAAATTTGTGTCATAAATATTTGATCTCGCTTGTTGCTTGATATTTTTGATATTTTATTTTAAATTATATAATTATAATAAAATGTGTAAGGTTCTACTGCAAAATTAAAGTCTTCGGGAAAAAATAATAATTCTACACACTTCAATCACTATTTGACAAAATTCTAAAGAAAAAGCTCAAAAAATAATGTAATTTAATTAAAATAAACATTAACAAGAAAATTAACTTCACCTAAAATAGGTGATATACAATAAATTAAAAACTACCGAAGAATTCAAGCCCTCACGTTACAAAACTGAAGTATAGAGATAATACGAATCAAATAACTTTAACCTAAAACATAATAACACTTTCATTGCATGATATTCAATTTTACTATAATTTTCATAAATTTCAAAGGAATTTGATAACTTTAACCTAAAAGATAATAACACTTTCATTGCATGATATTCAATTTTACTATAATTTTCACAAATTTTAAAGGGATTTGATAAGTAAATAGAAAATCTAAAAAATACAAACATTTTTCTTTTCAAAATCCTTGACTCCTATAACCTATATATATACATATATATTTCTTTTAATAACATAATTTAGCTCTGGGGAGACAAAAGCGAGATTAATTGTCTTTCGCCACGACAAAGAAAGGAAGATATAATTTACTCAGGGATTTGGGGTGCTAATTGGTTTGCAATCCTCCATATGAAATATATTTAGCATTTCTTTGATATACTTGGTTTGATAGATGAATATGCCCTTATCTTCCTGAGATATCTAAAGTCCTAAGAAGAAAGTAAACTCACCAAGCAATGACATCTCAAGCTCACTCAAGATATTTGAGGCAAACTTCTTGCTTAACCTGTCATCATCACTGCCAAAAATAATGTCTTCCACATATACTTCAATGATGGTCAAACTGTCATGTTCAACCTTTACATAAAGGTTGCTATCAACATTTCCTCTCTTGAACCCTTGTTTCTGCAAGTACTTGTCAAGATGGGAATACTAAGGTCTAAGATCCTATTTAAGACCATATAATTCCTTCTTCAGCCTGCAAACATAATATTTCTTATTAGTAAGAAAAACTCCTTCATGTTGTTCTATATAGACTTCTTCCAATTCTCCATTTAGAAAAGATGAATTTACATCCATCTGATACACTTTGATCTTACTCGAACATGCATAGACCAAGATAATCCTAATGGCTTCCATCCAGACAATAGGGAAAATGTCTCTTCGAAATCTATTCCTTCAACCTGTGCATAACCTTTGCAGACTAATCTTACTTTGTTTTTGGTGACCTATCCATCCTCATTCAACTTGTTTTTGAAGAACCATTTTGTACCAATGACATTTTTATCCTTTGTTCGTGGAACCAATTCCTATGTGTTGTTATTTTCAATATGATCCAATTCTTCATGCATAGCTGCAAGACAATGTTCATCATGACTAGATTCTTCAAAGATGTTAGGCAAAGAACCCGATATTTATCTGGATGGATATCCACATCAAGGTTTTGAATTTTGAGGTTGCATACTTGAGTTGCAAAAATTTACACATTGAAATTTGAGTGAACTTGGGAATCTGCTCTTGAGATTTTATTTAATATTTCCTTACTACTATTAATCAAGAAGCACTAGGAGTTGATTTTACATCCCTATTATGTATTTACACCATATCTACCTTCCAGTCCCTCTCCCATCGACCTACTTATGAAGGTCATAAGATTATTAACGTGTAATGTCTTATTCAACATGCATAGAGTGAGTTGTATTACATTTGTGCATACACCTCACAGATCTGACCTTAGTTCAGTTTAAATGACCCTTTCATCTCTTAGATATAATTATTGACATATTTCTTTACTAAAAGAAACATTTAGGTTCCAAACTATCCTTGTCCAATTAAATATGCATGTTGCTACTCAATATCAGAGTAATGACATGGTAAGGTTTAGTTCCTTTCACTAGCATATAATTGAATAATTTTCCCCATAAGGGTGTTTTAACGGTTCAACCAGTTTCCATAATCACATCAAAAAATGAACTGCATCATTACATGTAGATACACCAATTAACACAAAATATTAAATTGAAAGACAATTTAAAAAAAAAATCCATTCTCTTATATCACACACAGGGACTTGTATTTCATGAAATTAACAATATTTCATTGGAAATTCATGAATAGATACAATTAAATAAAATCTCCAGAATTTGTACTATGATCCAAATCAATTACTTACCCATCAATTTTAGCTATGTTGATAGAATGTCATGAACTTCTTTCGTGAGATGTATATAGATTCCATCTAGCTTTTTTCATGTTCACGATGATCTATGGAAACATAACTTATTATGTTATCTATTTTTGTTTTCCCGTTACCTCATAAGAGTTCAACATTTTTCTTCCCTTAAGATCTCTTATAAGTATAACTTCATTCTATTAAGCTATGTCTTTAATTATACTACGCGTAGAAATATTGCAACCCATAATTTAATTCTAATACAAGAAAAGTAATATGATGACACTATGTAAGGGGAGACCTATCTACATGCAATTACCCATAGGGTTCAAAATTTCCTTATCCACCATTACTTCTTTCAACACTTGCTTTCATATTCATAAGCCATGATGACCACACCAGTAAATTTCATCATGTAGACTCTCCATAATCATACCTTACAATTATTTCAAATGTGTTCATCCATCAAGCTCGATTATGAGCATCTAAATCTAGGTCTAGCATGTGTAAGTATCTTAAACCAGTTTTAAATCATGGTATAGAGACTTTGTGCCATCACATGAGAATTTGAAAGGAACATAAGTTTGGAAAGAACTTCCACAACATAAAATGAAATAAAAAATTAACTTGCACATAATTCTCATCTCTTAATAAGTATGTATTATAAAACTTATGGTTGACCACTTCTACCTATTGAACATAATCAAGAGGTTAATTGTTTTCACTTATTTGCATTACTCTCTACTCCATCAAAATACTGCAAGGTTCTATGTTATATAAAAATATTGTAGAATTATTTGTTCAAATCTAAATTTACATGGTTTCTTCTCTGATAGTGCTATTATAGCTATCCACCATGATGTGAGAGAAGGTTGTAGCCTTCTACAGGTGGGTGCCTATGTACTGGTATGAGTCTGCACCAGTACAAGATTGTAAACAAGTTTTTCTTATATTAAAAGAAGACAACAACAGGTGGTTTTTGTCCCACATTGGGTTTCCACCTTAAATCTTGGTGTTCATGTGTGTTTCTTATGTATGATGGTTTGTTCTGATATTACTGCACATAGTTATTGTTTATATGGTTAATGAAGTACTGATTAAATATCAACATATGATGAATTAACTAAATCATAAGTTTCTTGGATATACATTGGTTTCCTTAAATACAGTTGCGTGTACAAGCGAGTTACCTTCATTGAAGTATCATATATGAATTTAAGTATGAAAAGAAAAGGATTATTGATTTGACTAATACTGATTCACCCCCCCCCGCTCTCAGTATTATTTCCAACAATTGGTATCAGAGCAGTTCCTTTGGTATAAGCTTGATCGCTTGAAGGAGATCCGTAGAAACAATGGGAAAGAAGCTAAAGAAGAAAACGTCTCAGAAGAAGAACACAAATCAAAGGAATAGTGATAGTAGGAGAGACAATTGACCTTTAGGTGGAAGAAAGTATTCAGATTCTGAGTCACTTCAGATTGAAGATGAACAAGCAAATGAAGCATTACGTACAAATATTTGGTCTTCTAGTGATACCTTTCTTTGTTCATGCAATATTGTAGCTATTGGAAGTGATCGTGAAAGAAACATAGAGATAGAAGGTGAAAGACTCGCAGATAAAATCAGAGATCAACAAGATATATTTAACAAAAGGAAGTGTGCCTTCAAAGAAGAAGTTGCCAGACTAAAAGCTCAGCTGGAGGAAGGAAACAAAGTAAGGAAGTAGTACAAGGAAAGGGAAGGTCAATGTCAAAAGATGCAGGATGAAGTGACATCATTAAGAAATGCAATAAATGATCAGAGTATAACAATCGAGAGACTTAAGGATAGATCTAGTTACTGTGTAAGTCTTGAAGTTAAGATCCTTTCTCTAAAAGAAGATCTTGAAAATAAGCAGAATAAAGAACTACCTCAAGCAGATGAAGAACAAGAAAATGAGATTCTCAAATTAAGGCAACAAGTGAAAGAAGGAAGAAAGTCTGAAGAAATCTTGAAGAAGAAATATTTGGAAAAGGAAGAGCAATATCAGGTTGAGGTAAATATCTTAAAAGGTAAATTAGAAGAAAAGGATAAATTGTTATGAATTGAAGACAATACTAAGATTTTGGATAATATTCTTAGTAGTCAAAGGTCTCCTACCATCAAAACGGGTCTTGGTTTTCATGAATCTTTTGAAGGTGAATCTAGCTCACAATGTGAGGCAAGGAACTCTTATGCAAAATCTGAAATGCTCAACAAGGAGATGAGAGGTCAACCCCATCAACAACAAAGGAAAGAAAGTCTTCAAAGAAAATCTTTTACTCCTAATTGTGGAAGTTACAGTTGGTTATTTCTTGCGATGAATAATGTTGAATGTTTTATATGTCATAATTTTGGACATGTTGTAGCAAGATGCAGAAGTAGAATGGTTCAAGACCGTCACACAAAAATATCATCATATTCCAGGTACTTTAAGGGATATTGTTTTTCTTGCAATATGTTTGGTCACAAAGTCATTGACTGTTATAGAAGGAATATGAGACATGTAAGATGCTATGCGTGTAACAAGTTTGGACATAAAGCAAAGGAATGCAGAAGAAAATTTCGGCCACCATACCAAAGGGATAAATCATCATCACACTTGAAGATATGGAAGGAAAATGAAGTACAGTCAGAAAGATGTGTTATAGCAGAGTATACAGACGTAATAGACTCAAAGGGAGCTAAAAGTATGAAAATTCAATGTTCTAAATCTCATACGCAAGTTTCATGAACACAAGGCATGTATATACGCGAGTTCGAAGCTGCATAGTGGTGTATATGTGATTTGAGGAAAAATGCAGTTGGAGAAACTCAGAAAGACTGATTTGATATGATTCAGACAATTATCAGTTATATTTTCTGACGTGATGATAGATGACTACAGTTTGTGGATGTTATTTAGAAGTGATTTTGATCCTCAAAAGTTGTTGATAACTTGAATTATATATGATTCATGATGATTCCTTGATACCTCTTACTGATATATGCATGATCAGATCTGATAGTGAATAGGTGGAACAGGTTCAGAACATGCTATGCTTCTAATAAAGCATTGTTGGCATTATGGTTAGAAGTTTTTGGTACATAATCAATGACGATGATGCTTATGTGGCTAAACAATACATCTTGCTAAGTTAAAATCTTAGATGATACTTGGGGTCACATTGTTGGTATTCAGGTTAGATTCATGGATGATTACATAAGTTGCATATTATTGTTGGTTGGCCAAAAAAATGGTGTTATTGCAGGTTACAGGTCTGGATGCAGTTGACAGATGCTTATGGTGTAGATCATATATGGTGTATGATGGTTGTCAATGACTATCATGGTCTTTTTTAGATCGGTTGTCCCTGTTATAAATGCCATGTATATAATTTGATGTAAAGGTCATGAAAATACGTAATTTTTAACCCCACTATGCATGAGAAGGATGATGTAATATTTTCTATGTCAGTCATGTATAAACATTTGGTATATGCCCACTTGGTTGAGTGCATGAGTCAAAATCGGTGTATCCCCACATGGTTGGGAGATTGATCTATGTATGAGTCATTGGTGATAGGAAGGTCATACTCACTTAGTTGAGTTGTAGAGTCATGTTATTCTTTTGAAAAATATTTTTGCAGAATCTGCATGTGCTTAGGGGGAGCATGGACGGTTTAGTACATCTTAGCATGTACAAAGGGGGACCTCAATCAGAGATTTCAACATGTACTTAGGGGGAGCATGGACAACATAATCTATGTCAAGGGGAAAAATTATCTTGGTCCACCCCTTGCCCTTGATGTCAAAGGGGGAGAGTGTCTTGGTGTTATGGTTGCCATCAAGTCCAAAGGGGGATATTGTTGGCATTATGATATAGGTGTTGTCCTTGATGGAAACTCATTCAGATGGAAGATCACAGTACAATAGGTTAACAACAAAGAATTACAGATCAGGCTACAAAGAATGAAGAAAGAGAGGTATACACAGGTTCACCTTGACCAAGTTACATATACATGCAGGTTCACTGAACACAACTAGCGTATAAGTAGACATGCACTTTCACAGAAGGAAAAGCACGTATATCTTAGAAAACTAAGTTTTTGGTCTGAGGTATTTGGTCCATGGTATTTTGATCCATGGTACTGGTCCAAGGTATTTGGTCTGAGGTATTGACCCTAGATATTTGGTCCAAGGTATTGGTATTAAGTGGTTTTGGTCCATCGCATTGAGAAAGGCCTAAAACTATAAAAGGAGGAGAAGATAATTAGGCCAAGCTGTGAAAGTAACGAATATCTGATGAAGTGTGAGATCTAGTATGCAAGTTATTCACTTATGGTGCATTGTTGGATCTGAACCAAGGATGAACATTAGCAGTTGATGAGGGATTAGATCTAATGATGGATCATGATCTTAAGGCTTAAAATGAATTATCATTATATGGTTTTGATCACGTATATTCTAGATCTGAATATTGACGCATGTATTATTCTGTAAATGTTATGATATGGGCATAATTGAAGTTTGGAATAGCTACAAAATTATGAATTAATATTTACAGATGTATACGCTGGTTGGCTTTGAAGAAAGAGCGTACACACGTAGGCTAGACATAGGGAAATAGCGTATACCTTGTGAAGTATGTTTCAATTGCTTCTGTTTGTTGTTGCAGAGTTCTAGGGTCTGCTTTGGGTTCTGGTGACTATATTCTGGTGACAGTATTCTGAATGATCAGATTGATTGATTGTGATTTGCTATAGTGATGATGGGTTGTCAAAGTGATTGATTGATTCAATTTTGATGTTTAAGTTTCAATGATTGGTTGATGCAGATGTATTTGAAAATTGTATTGCATTGGTGATCGATTTTGAGCTTCAATGTAGTTGATGGGTCCAGTATGAAAATTGGATGAAACGGGGCCTTCCGATTATAGTGTTGTGATCCAGGAGTATCCAGTCTGAAAATTTATGAAACGTGATCCCTGGAGGAAGAGAGAAGGTCGTAGCCTTCTGTAGGTCAGCGCCTATGTACTGGTAAATATATCGGCTAATATAAGAGCTAGGGGGTTGGAGCTCCCTTCTAGTAGTAGCTGGAAAATGAGTGAAGGTTGGAGCCTTCAGTAGTCCGGTGCCTACGTACTAGTAAACAAATCGACTAATACAAGAGCTAGGTGGTTGTAGCTCCCTTCCAATAGAAGTTGGAGAATTGTAGCCTTCTGCAGGTGGGTGCTTTCATACTGGTATGAGTTTGCACTAGTACAAGATTGTAAACAAGTTTTTCTTATATTAAAAGAAGACAATGGCAGGTGGTTTTTGTCCTGCATTGGGTTTCCACCTTAAATCTTGGTGTTCATGTGTGTTTCTTATGTGTAATGGTTTGTTCTAATATTACTACACATATTTACTATTTATACAGTTAATGAAGTACTGATTAAAGATCAACATATGATGAATTAACTAAATCGTAAGTTTTCTAGATATACGTTGGTTGCCTTAAATACGGTTGCGTGTATATGCAAGTTACCTTCATTGAACTAGCGTAGAACAAACCATTAATCCAGGACAAACAAATTCAAGAAAATCATGTTCCGTATCAAGATAAAAGGTGGAAAGCTCAACTACATTTAATGAAACTATGATGGAAGGAATGAATGAAAGGATTACCTAAATGGGGGAACCACCCAAGGAAGAAACCTTGGGTATCTGCTGAATTGTTACAAAAAGGTAGTCAAATGGGACCTCATGGACAAGAGTCCATGAATAATTTAAATTTTTGATGTATGATGCGAGAGCATCATGCAAAATTTTATTTTCCATGTAAACATATTTTTTATGATAAAATTTATTGAGATGAAATATTTTGTAGATCTACGAATGAATGTTTTCTATTTGTTTATTTATGTGGCTTAATGTCTTACTTTCAACTATTTCCTAGTAGATAGTTTGGGTATTGGGGAATTGAGAGTGATTTGGGGGGGGGGGGACAAGGGGACAGGGGGAGAGGCCATGAGAGCTTCCACATTCACTTGGTTGGTTGTGTTCAGTAGAGAATAAATTAGGATTTGGATAATCTTGGAGAAAAACACCCTTGATCCAAAAGAACAACAACAAAGTCAATGTTGACATCGTTTTTTCTTCGTTGAGTGGAAGGAGGTTTGATCCAAGATTAAGCTACTCCAATAATTTATTCTCGAAACTAAGAGGAGCTAATTCAGGTATTCATTCACTCAATTATTTTTAATTATTATTTATTCATGCAATTAAATTTAATATTTGGTCAAATTTAATCTAGGTTTGCCTCATTGGTCTCATGAATATGTGTAGGACAACTAGTATGAATTCAAATGCTAAAGTGGAATGACTATTGGAAGCAAATAGATCAAAATGGTATCATTACATTTAGCATACATTTTTTTGCTATTGTTCTTAGGCATTTGTTTTATTACCAAATATTGAAAATATGTCCATTTATTCACTTTGTCATTACACTTGCTTGAACATGTTCCCTTATTTCATATACTCTATTACATAACTAAGCTTTAAATATGAAAAAATTGTGATTAAACATGTATAAAAAAAAAATTATATCCCCCTGAAGAGATTCCTCCAAATGTAAGTTCACTATAAGATTTATTAAGTTAGAAAACAAATGTGTGACTCGAAGTTATAGCTTGCATAGATTTTGCATGTAATTTTTGAAACAACTAGACAATCTCAAGTTGACAATTGATATTGGCATTTATTTGTTTTGAATAAGAAATTAAATAAACCAACATGTGGATTAAGTGCATTTTGATTTGCTTTGAGGTGTAAATGTAGATAGAGGTTCGATAGCCCTCCAAAAAAATCAAGATATTATTTTTAGAGAATTTTCTCTCTCATTTTGTCTGTTATTATATATTGTTATGCGGGTGAATATTTCTCTTAGGTATATTGCTTCACTTTAGATCTAGGGTTTGTATTGTTGATGGGATTGATTTCTCATCAGTTTCTATCAAAGAAATGGTCCAAGCCTGCCCTTCTCTTTCTAATTCCTTTTTCTATCTCTTCCCATGTTGAAATGGTCCTTCCCCCAAGATCCATAAACCATCGCAGGGCTGTCCCCTTTAGTGTGGCAGGAAAGATTTTCAATTTATGAGCATCCATTATATAATCATATCCCTGACACACAATGTCAAATTCAAACATGAACGTGTCGGGATCTTCTAAAGTAAGCCCATGAAAGCTAGATAAAGTTGTTAAAGGAATGGGCTTTGTTGGTGTGCCAGTGGCATGATCCCCAATTGGGAAGTCAATAGTGGAGGTTATAGGTGCCATGAATATCCTCCAGTAATCCCTGGGGATTTCATTAGGCTCTACAGGAGATGATGGAAGGGCTCTTATCACATGTGTTTGAGTTTCTTTAACAACACTTCCTCTATCCTTTGGTGATAGAAATGCTCCTACAACTTCTTCCTCTCTCTCACATGGGCTTCACTCTTCATACCTCCTCTTTACAACTTCTTCTTCACTATTGGAATGGGTTGGTCCCTTAGATGTTCTCCTTGTCTTTTCAGCTACTAGAAGGGTCTACTATATCGAATCAATAGGTGGTGCTATGGACAACACTAGTTGATCTACAAATTATCCTTCCGATTTTGTTCGCGTACCAAGCATCACAATAGTACGAGAAGATGCCTCTGATTCAACTTTCGCGATGATTTTCTGGATATAAGTATTCCTTCCCAAATCGTGTCCTCCCTTCTTTGGGGCTCTTCCTCTACCCCTTTTATTCGAATCTCTGTTCATGTAAGTTGATGTGATGAATATGTTGATACCATCACAATGCTCAGGACCTCGAGTAGGGTGTCAAAAGACCATTCCTTCCCCAGGACGAGAGATCAAGCGAAAAGGAAAACAACTAAAAATTAGGGTTCAGGACCTCAAGCAAGGCATCAAAGGACCCTTCCCTCCCTAGGACAAGAAACCAAACATAAAAAAGAATACATACTAGGAAATTCAACGCTTGGAACTTGAAGCATGGCATCAAAGGACCACTCCCTCCCTAGGACGAGAGACTGCGTTTTTCCCAAAAACAAACAAAAATGCAAGAATAAACTAAGCGTGGGGCCTAGAGTAGGGGGTCGAAAGACCATTCCTTCCCCAGGACGAGAGACTGGGCCTAAAGTTAAAAATGGAAAAAAAATGAGAGAAAAACAACAAAACAAAGAAACAACTACACTCAGGACCTGGAGCAGAGTGAGAAAATTCTTTCTCTCCCCACGATGAGATATTAACCCTCTGTTTGATATAGATCATGTCCTACACCTTGTTAGCCTTCCTCGGCAACGGTGCCAAAATGTCGATGTCTAGGTATGAACAATTTGTCAACCCTTTTACTACATTAATTCATCAATCCATGTGCATAGTCTTTTCAAGGTAACGCATAAGGTATATGCAGGACCAAAGTTACAATCTACACCAACCCAGGGTTTGTGATTAAGAAATCAAAACATCGTTGTAACATAAATGGAAATAAACTGCATAAATTAAAATGGAATTCACAGTAATCTATGTAATCTACAACAACAATAAGGAAATAGATACAACAAGTAAAACAACACACTAAAAAGGAAACACGCAACACCTGATCAGAAGAGCGGGCCCAACTCTCTGATCAGGACTGTGTTCATTGACAAGTGGAGATAGAACATCAAAACGTTTATATTTTATTAATATGAAGAAAAGTTGTTATAATACATATTGTTACACAGTAATTTGTCACCATTGGTCACCGTCCCTGTTACCCCTTTCCCGTACTTTGGAGGACTCATTCCGGGACCTATGAGCAGTGACATAACTTAAAAAAACTTGCATTATGTTCCCCTAAGTATGGACTTCATATGCCCTGAAGACACCTCTTGCAAAATATCCCTGAAAGGTGCCCTTTTTCCATTAGCACGGGTCCACAATGTACTACCCGCGCCAGTGAACGAGATCCTCAAAAGAAGGTGCGACCATTGGCGCTCTGTCTTAGAGTAACACCCGCGCCAACCAAGTTTGGAAAAGATTTTTAACAAACGCGCACCCAGATGTTTTTTCCCTTCAAGTCATGAAGTCTTTTGAGGATAAAGCTCATCTTCTAGATGTCGAGAGTCATCATCTATCCCTTACATCTATCCACATCGGCTTTTGGAGATAATGCCAATCCATAATGGGTGTCTTGATTCATTGTATCTTCCTCCCCTTCTCCATCTATAAAAGTCTGTCCTCTTGCATTTGACAAGCTAGGTTTTGGAGTAGTGCTAGTAGTGATAACGCTTGTCTTGAGTGATAGTAAGAGTCTTGGAGCATAGGGAGGTTATGCTGCCAGAAGTCTGAGAGAGAAAGGTCTATTGCAAGACATATATAGCTGCTCGCCCAGCCAGAGGAGAGATTCAACGTCATAACTTTGGTTGTATCTTTCTTTGTTGATTATTCATTAATAAACGACTGTCATTATGGTTCCGATCTTATTGTTCGTTATGATAATTTTTGATCTATATCCTTTCTGACTGATATATAGTTGTATTTAGTGGATTTTATGCTTGTATTCGCTTCGTTCTTTGCATGTGCAGGTATCCATTCGCGGAGATCATGAGGATCGTGACCTGCCGGAGCAAGGGAACGGGAGTATCAACTCTTCTACGACACTAGCGTTGGAATCCAGGTTGGTTCTTATAATCCACTTTCAATTTGCAACTAGGAACTTGCATGGTAGCGTTAATTGATTGTTGCTAGACCCATTTTAGGCTAGTGGGATCACCTCTGTCTGCAGAGGGGATTTACCTCTCCAACAATTTGGCGACTCCACTGGGGAGAAGCTATTTTTTGTTTGATTCATAAACCTTGGACGGAGCCTGAAGCACGGCCAGGCAACCTTTGAAACGCTATTGCTTTGCATTAGCGAAGTAGATCAACGCCACTTCAGTCAATCTCCAGTTTGGTTTACGAATCGAACAGCTTAGAGTTTGTCTTGTGTTTTGGTTCTCTCTTGGTTGCTTGCATAAATAAGCTTTTTGGGTTAGTTTTCAAGTTGTTGCTTGCTGTTTGATCTATCTGAATACTGTCGACCAGACCCTGGACTGCTTGATTTATTTTTTAGGCCAGCAAACTTTATTAGCGCGTTTTTCTGCCTGACAGTCGCGCCAGTTGGTGCATGTTGCACAAAAGCAACTCGCGCTAATTCCTTAATAGCGCTAGTTATAGGCTGACAGTCGCGCCAGTCCTGTGAACTTTGCCAGTTTGTTTGTTGGAAGCTTTTTAAACTCGGATTTCTGTCTTTTTACATCCTTTTCAGCTACTGGAGTGTGTCAGAACTCTGTTTGACTGGTTTTTTACCTTTATCCTTCAGGTGTTTGCCTGTTTCCATCGATCTTATATCCCAACCCTAGAGCATCTAGTGGCTTTGTATATTGAGCCTTCCGTGGGAGTTTTTGGTTCTTTGATTGTCCAGTCGACTTTTTGGTTGTTTTCCGCACTTGTCTAGTGGTTGTCAAAACTTATTATTCTATGCTTTGAACAATTCACCTCTAGCTCGTTTTGATTTTTCTTGGCTTCGTTGAGCTTAGATCACATAGCTCATTGAGGTCTTTGTGATTCTCCTTGTTTTGACAGTTTGTCTTGGTGTTTCAGACTTGGTTCTATTTGCATTGAGTGAAATTTGCCTGTTTACGCTTGTTAATATCTCTCGAGATTTGTTTAAGTGCATTGTGCCATTTTAAAAGAAAAAAATACAAATGATCTTTTGCATTATATTAGTTAGCATTTATTGTCATTGGCAATTAGTCACTTTTAAAAAAGAAAAGAAAAAAAAAGTTTCATTTATTGCTATTAGCTGCATTAGGATCTTTGTTGATTGTTTGGTGATCATTTTGTTTGTTTGAAAATCTCAACTCTTCTGTAGTTAGCATTCATTGAACGAAATGATATATTTTGGCATATAGTTTGCATTTAGGAAATTCTGAGAGATCACATACGGTAGGACCTAAAAACTGAAACCTAATTGAAGATCAACTGTAAAATAAACCGAATGAATCTAACAACGCATTGGAACCTAACGTATACATTCTAGAGGTCTAGGCTAGAGACGTGTTCCGGCGTCGTTAAACCTAGTCACTGTTGTTTCACATTACGGTTGGGTGATTCCTCCTCTTGTGACTCGATAGTGGTCTAGCACGGACTTGAGCTCCCACGTACCGTCGCGTATATAGGGGATACCCCACTAGGTTATCATCCTTTATCCACAGGAAGCCGTGTCTGCCACCTTACAATCCGTAATGCACTGAACACAGCATTCAGGAAGACTGACTGCCGTATGGGAAGTCCTTGGTTTTCATCTGATTGCCAAGGTGTATAAGCAGTTTTATGGATTGTTTGGTAAACCCTTTGCCTAGAGTCTCCAGAGTAGTCACTTTTGATCCTTTTCGGACTCCTTAAAAGAAAAGGTGCCAGTGAGTGTCTTGTCACTTCGTGCTCATTAAACATTCGAAGGAGACTAGAGTCATCTTTTTGTCCTTTTCTCAACTCTTAAAACATGAAAAGGTCAAGTTGTGTCTTTGCGTCTTAAAATTTATTCGGCCACGATACACATTTACCTGATTATATTTTGTTTGCGTTAGTTTGAGTAGGGTTTTGTCTCGTTAGATTCCCTAGGATTTTGTGAAGTTTCATCCTGGCGGAATTACCAATTTCGTCTTCTTCCTTTGCCGAGATACCGGTTGTGAGTGAAATTCTTCCTGTTGTTCCGAGTATACAACCGATTAATTCTCGTGCTCCAGGCGACGAGACTTACGAGTTTCATTGGAACCCTGTTTGGGAACCTTCTGAGGACGGTATCCCTTTTTGGGAATACACTTCTCCTCGTGTTTCAGTCCCACCTTTTTCCTCCGACATGGAGGACGTATCCCCTACTTCGACTGAAGAATCCGTTGCGACGAGCGGTGAAATTCCCACCGCAACGGAACCTACACTTGTTAGTAGCACTCCTACTACCGGGGGACTACCTCCAGGCTATAAAGCATTAAGGGATGTTATGTCATCTGGAACTCCTTTCACGAGTTCTATTTGGTCACAACTCGCTTTTCCCACCACGGAGCCTTTTACTCCACAAAGTCGCAGTACGTCTGTTACCTCAATCACAACCGCTCCAACGGTATGTGTAGCTTCTTCGACTCCTATTTTCAGTCGTCCTTCGGCTTCTTTATTCGGAGTCTTTGATCCTACGTCAAACGTCCTAGCAGAGGGGCCATACGATCAGTATTTACCACATCTTGGTAGGCCTTTGCCATCTCAACCGATTGTTGAGGTTTCAGTTCCGTTGTCAATTGATTGGGGTTCCACCTCTTTTCATGGTGGCCAAGTATCGTCTGCGCAACCCCAAAGACCACCTCATCAAGACCAACAAGGGCAATCCTTCCAGGGAAACCCTTTTGCCTCTGGTAGTCCGTTTTTCCCATCTTATGTTCAACCTTCTGGTAACTCAGGTCAATCTTCTGTTCAACAAGCCCAACCTGGTATCCAGCAAGGTTATCCTACTGGACAAATTGGTCAATCATATGTTAACCCAAACCAATCCAATGTCCAATATGGTCCTATATCTGGACAAGCTACTCAACCACATGGTCAGCCCACCGTCCAGTATAGTCAACCTTCTGGGCAAGTCGGTCAGCCTCAAATCCAATCAGGCCAACCAAATGCCCAGCCCACTCAGCCATCTGGTCCGTTAGGACAACCTTCAGTTGTGCAACAACAACTCCACTCCTAGCAGGTACAACCTTCTGGGCAGGGGGGCCAACCTCAATATCAACAAGGTCATCCTTCTGGCCAGATAGCCCAACCTACAGGACATCCTTCTGGCGCTGCTCAATCCGGTTTTTTGCCCCAGGCTGGACCCCAAACCCCATCCGGTCTTCAAATGCAAGTTGGAGTTCAATCCCAACCAGTCTATCAAACTCAGCCTGTTTCTCAAACTCAGTTTGGAGTCCAGCCACCGTATGGTTACCAGCAACCTCAAGGGCAACCTTTGTTTGCCCCATATCAAAATTATCAACAACTGCAGGCGAATCCTTATCAGAATTATCTGCAACCATATGGTGCTCCTGCAGGACCGTTTGGTAATCCATGGAACGCTGGGGGGCAGTACCAAAATCCCTACGGACAAAACCCTATGGGGCCAAATCCGTCCGGACCAAGCCTTTGGGGGCAACCGCCAGTTGGTTGGAACCCTGGTGTTCCATCCCACCAGCAGCCCCAGATGTCCTTCAATCCTCAGTTGCCTTTCTTAGCGACTTTAGAATTACCGGATGTGTCCAAACTGACCAATGATCCTATTCTACATAATCCATATTGGCCTCCGGTTCCAACGAAAATTCCTGGTGACTGTCCAAAATTCGATGGTAAAGCTAATGAAGATCCACAAGCTCATGTCATGACTTATCACCTGTGGTGTTCATCCAATTCATGGCTTGATGATTCAATTCGGCTTCGCCTTTTTCAAAGGACTCTCACTGGTTCTGCAGCTAAGTGGTATATTGAGCTCAATCGCGGATCCTTTCAGGATTTCAACTCGTTGGCTATGGCATTTCTCACTCATTTTCAGTTGCCCATTCGATATGAAACGGGTACACACCTCCTGACATCCTTAAGACAGACAACGGCTACGCATATCTCTGATCATATCCATGAATGGAGACGGCGTAGACGTATGATCAAATTTTGGATTCCCGACCAACTTCTTACCGATTGGTTTACGACTTCGTTCGTTCCTCCAATAGCTCGGGACATTGCCATGGGGGCGTGTGTCACTGAAGAGCAAGCTATCGCGCGCGCTCAGTACCTTGACTTGGTTTATTCTCAGTCAGGTACATTGTATGATTATCTGCCTGACGCCCCGAGACCAGGAACATCCAAATCCCCGCCAACACCAACTGTTGATGGTATTATTGGTTCTGTTAATTCGTCCTCGAAGAAAAATCCCGCGAACCCTGGGAAACAAAAATCAAGTGCTTCGAATGAACCCACTTCTCAGGTAACACCCATTTCGAATGTTACTTCCGAGGTCAATGTCGTCCAGTCCACCATGGCAGACAAAGCCTCGAAAGGAAAGAAGAAAGGGAAAGCGAAGAATAAGCCAGATCAACCTAAACAGGACTCCCCTAAACCTCCGCCGAGGACGGTGCCAAGCGCAAACCCAAGTATCCTTGTCTTATCTGTGATGAAGATCACTATACCAAAGACTGCCCTAGGCGGTCCGAAGTTAGTCGTTTGTTAAAAGGCGCTCCCGGGACTCCTGCGGTGCTTAAAGAACCCTTTCCCTCACAACAAACTCAAAAAACTCAAATGGTGGCTGACCCCTCTCAACCTCCCCCTTCCTTCGGTTCTCAAGTGTTTATGGCTGGAACGATACCTGTCAATATCAGTACTCGAACAAAAGATTATCCGTCATCTGCCGGGAAAGAGCCTGAGGTCCCCTCCAGTGCTCCTCCGTTCAGTTTAGGCCCGCTCCACATCGAGAGACCTAGTACTGAAACGCCTCTTCGACCCCCTCCAAAAGGAGTACTCCGGAAATCTTCTTACAACCCAAATGCTCGTGCTGCACAGCACTACAATATCGTTGAGGACTTAGCTCAGACTCCATCGGCTATGTCCGCTTTAGAAGTTCTCCAGAGTTGCCCTTCTCAGAGGAAGTCCTTGCTATCCGCTATCGGTGGCATAGACCCGGCCGACTCGGATTTAATTACTTTTGACTTGGAACGCCATACGCAGAGACTGCCTCCCCAAATCGCATTCCTTATACAGGTTATTATTGATTCCAAAACGATTCATCGTACAGTCATTGATGAAGGTGCTTCTACTTGCATCATGTCTGTTGCCTGTTGGAAAGCTATTGGATCTCCGACGCTGAGCCAGTCTCCCACAACCTTGGAAGCTTTTGATGGAAGAGCATCCCGTCCTTATGGTATACTCCAATGTTTGCCCATCTCTTTGGAAGGGAAGACGGTCGAAATGGAAGTTGAAGTTGTCGATGCTACTCTTACCTACAACCTCCTTCTCGGACGTAGCTGGATATACGCGATGCTCAAAAAGGGAAGATTGTTACCGTAGACCAGCTATCATTCTTCGCCTCCTCTTCTGAAGGCAACATCCCTTTTGTGGAGCATACCTCGAAATTATCCGAAAGTCTGGGAGCCGGACTTTTCAAAGATCCCGCCCTTATGGGTGTTTTTCCGCTCCCACCTCCTAACGTCGCTTTCGTCAATATGATTACTACTTGTTCTGATTCGTGGATTCTCCCTCCCACCGACCAAGTAGATTCTTGGGGCGACCAGATGCCGTTGAGTCCTGCCGAGCTCAACTATGTCGAAATCATTGCTGCATCGGCTCCCTCTTCTGAACTTGCTCCTTCGAGCAAGGTTCTCCACTCGTTCGCTCCATCCTCAGGGCTTGTAGATGAGACTTCTTCGAACCCTTTAAAAGAAACATTCCCTTCCGACGAAACCATTATTGAGACTATGTCTCTCGAGGAACCTCCTTGGCATGATTCTCACCATCGTTCCTCGTTTCTCCCTGCCCATCAGGATATGCTGACTTGTCTCGAGCGGTTTGCTCCTTGTCTCCCATTTCAGATCCTTCAAACACCTATCCAAGTTTATCAAGTGTCCTCGGAAGGAAATATGGCGAACATTACGCAAACCAAGCCCATCGACATTTCTGTCAAACCAGGGATTGTCGAGCATCTTCACATCGGAGTCACTTGTACTCCGGAGGAGATTCAACTTTATTCCAATCTTTTTCGCGAATTTCGTGATGTCTTTGCTTGGTCCTATGAAGAAATGCCCGGCATTGATCCTAGCATAGTGGTGCATGAGATAATCACCTACCCAGGTGCTAAGCCTGTTCGTCAACGTTTACGCCCCGTACACCCCCGAAAGGCTGCAGCTATTAAGGCCGAAGTAGAGAAGCTTCTTAAAGCTGGTTTTATTTATCCTATCCCGCTCACAGATTGGGTTTCCAATATCATACCTGTGAATAAAAAACAGGGAACAATCCGTGTTTGTGTCGATTATCGTGATATAAATCGGGCCTGTCCTAAAGATAATTTTCCCACACCATTCATTGATCAAATTATTGACGAGTGTGCCGGAAGTGAAATGTACTCTTTTATGGACGGTTTTTCTGGATATAACCAGATCAATATTGCTCCCGCTGATCAACACAAGACCGCCTTTATCTGCCCATGGGGCACTTTTGCCTATAAGAAGCTCCCTTTCGGTCTCAAAAATGCCGGTGCTACCTTCCAA
The DNA here is from genome assembly GCA_031772625.1 of Pinus tabuliformis. NCBI lineage: Eukaryota > Viridiplantae > Streptophyta > Pinopsida > Pinales > Pinaceae > Pinus > Pinus tabuliformis. The sequence goes on along the minus strand of CM062816.1, from coordinate 1,684,168,734 downwards.
CGTGCAATGTCCTATGCGTTTCATGACATTCGACACATTGTACAGCCATACCTGGATGATCTTCCAGCTCATTCAGCCAAACGTCAGGACCACCCTACTCACCTTCGCGAGATCTTTCTTCGCTGTCGATACTACCGAATCCGACTCAATCCTCACAAATGTGTCTTCTGCGTTGAATCCGGCCGACTTCTCGGGTTTGTCGTCTCCCGAGAGGGCATCCGTTTGGATCCCCTTAAGGTCGAGGCTATAGTGAATCTTCCTCCCCCTGCTTCTTTACAGCAATTGCAAAGCTTGCAAGGTAAAGCAAATTTTCTACGACGTTTCGTTCCAAACTATGCCGAGGTGGCAAAAGGTTTCACATGATTACTAAAGCGCGATGTCCCTTTTCATTGGGATACCATTGCTCAGGAATCTTTTGAGCGTCTCAAGGGTCTCCTTGTTTCTGCTCCATTGCTCCGCCCTCCGAACTATTATCGTGACTGTACCATGTATTTGGCTGCCGCCGACACCACTATCGGCATGGTTCTCGTTCAAACTGACGATGATGACATTGAGCATGTTATCTATTATCTCAGCCGCAACCTTTTAGACATGGAAGCTCGATATGCTTATGTTGAGAAGTTGGCTTTAGCCGTCGTTTGTGCTGTCCAACGCTTCCGTCACTACATTCTGCTGCGCACTACCACCGTGATTTCTGATTGCAACCCCATGACGTATATTTTGTCACATCAGTTGCTGGGGGGAAAGTACTCAAAGTGGATTGTCATCCTCCAAGAGTTCGACTTGGAATTTACCACTGCCAAGTCCAAGAAATCTCTTGTATTTGCTGAGTTACTTTGCTCTTTGCCATCTTCTTCCCTAACCTCTCACGTAGAGGATCAAATTCCGGATGAGACTTTATTCCTCATTAGCACCCTCGATCCCTGGTACGGAGATATCATTATATATCTGCAAACGTCCTCCTTTCGCCCTGGCGTGTCCAAAGACGCTTGGCGAAGGATTCGTCATCAGTCTCAACCATACCGTATCATTGGCAACACACTATATCCCCTCGGTGCCGACTCTATTCTCCGCCGTTGTCTAACTCTCGAGGAAGCTGAGCGTGTCTTGAATGACTGCCACTCTGGTGCCTGTGGTGGTCATATGTCCGGATATGCTACCGCCCAAAAAATTCTCCGTGCTGGCTACTTTTGGCCCTCTATCTTTAAGGATTGCATTCTTGCCGTCCGTTCTTGTCATGAGTGCCAGATATACCAGCGGAAGATGCGAGCGCCTCCCGCTCCATTGCACCCTGTTGTCACCATCGGCCCTTTTGCAAAATGGGGCATTGATTATATGACCTGTAACCCTCGCTCGGCCGGGGGCATGGGTTTATTATCGTTGCCGTCGATTACTTTACTAAATGGGCCGAGGCGATGCCTACATTAACTGAAGACGGTCACACAACGGCGCAATTTTTATTCAACCATGTTATCTCGCGATTCGGTGTCCCTCAAGCCATCGTCACTGATCACGGGAAGCATTTCCGTAATCATATGATGTCGGAACTAACAACCCAGCTAGGCTTACAACATGATAGTTTGACTCCATACTACCCTCAGTCCAATGGCCAAGTTGAAGCTATCAATAAGATTTTGGTTACAATGCTTCAGCGTACCATTGGCATGCATAAGTCTAACTGGCATTTGATGTTGTTCCCTGCCTTGTGGGCCTACCGAACCTCCGTGAAGGATGCCACTGGTTCACTCCATTTCAACTAGTTTATGGACTAGAGGCTACCCTTCCAATCGAATGTGAAATCCCTTCATTAAAATTGGCTATCGAGCTACTTCCCAACACTACTCCATTAGAAGAACACCTTCTTTACCTGGAACGGCTAGATGAGACCCGTCACCTGGCCTCTTTGGCCATCGAAACACAAAAGAAGCGAGTCAAGACTCACTTCGATCAGACTGTACATCCACGTTCTTTTGTTGAGGGAGATTTAGTCCTGCTATACGATCAGGCAAAAGATAAGCTAGGAGCAGGAAAGCTTGAGCCTATGTGGCTAGGCCCTTACATTGTCAAGAAAGTTTTGCAAAAAGGGGCCTACGAGCTAATTGATTATGAAGGGAACCCTCTCGAGAAACCCCGAAACGGGCTGTACTTGAAAAAGTACTATGCATGATGCTTGTACACTTTATTTTGTACATACATGTACTCTAGCAAGTGTGTTGTGTGTATGTGTGTTAGTTTTAAAGGCGTAACTGCCACTTATTGTGTCTTTCGCTTCTTGTGCAGATGTCTGATGCACCTTATGTTGGTTTCGCTGATGGTGCCTGCTGCAGTACTTGCAACTTGTCCTCTGCGGCGTGGGTGATCTATGATCCTCATGGCGAGCTGATAGATTTTCAAGGTGTGTGTTTGGGCTGTACCACTAACAATGTCGCCGAATATTGTGTTGTAATCGAGCTACTTGCTGAAGCAATTAATCTCGGCATTCGTGCATTGGTAGTGAACCTGGACTCTCAACTTGTCGTCCACCAGCTCAACGGGCAATATTCCGTCAGAGACCATCGCATTCTAAGGTTGTATTTACGTGTGAGATTGTTAGAAAGGAACTTTGATTTTATCACATATCAGCATATTCCACGACAATTAAACACATTATCTGATGCATTGGCTAATCATGTATTAGATAGACATTTGCGTAATTTGTAATCAAAACATTATACAAGCAAGCACATGAAAGCACAATAATAAACCATAGGCATATGTATATATATACGTGTGTGTCATAATGTTTGCGCCGTGCGCGTTACATAGTCCAAAAAATAATACATGTTCGAATCTCATATGGCCGAAGACAACATGTCTCTCAAAAATATGCAAAAATGAAACCTAGGCGTCTAATCACGGTGATGCTCATGATAGCATGTTACCGCTCGCACCAAACGTCTCAGCAGACGGTGGACATGAGTCGGTACTCCCACTGTGTGCCTCTGGTATGCGAAGGGCACATCCACCAATCTGGCATAGTCTGGAATCCCTCGAGTGAGTCCCTCAAGGTTCTGTACTAGCTCTTCACCCACACCACCCTCTACCTGAGGGTCGGCTGCGGGTTGTACCCTCCGTGCTATGTGAGACAGACCAGCTGGTCGCTCTGCACCAACATCTGCATACATATATATAGCTGTTGTCAGAGACATTCATGTATTACAAAAAAATTAAATACATAAAAAAAAAAAAAAACATCAAAAACACAAAGAGTTCTTACCAAGCTCCTCATCCCAGTCTTCTCCCGTAGGCAATGGAAGATCTGGGTCTCCAGTAAAATCGGTTCCCGCATAGGGCCAATCCTCTATAACGATCATCTGGTGATGAAGCCATATGAAGAACTCGGGCCTCCAAGCCATTTGTTGGCCCCCTCCTCCTCTGGGCATGAGTGCTGTCCATCGAGCCAACCTCGGTTCCCGTGGCACTGGATCTGCCACTATACCTCCCTGAATCCGGAAAATCGGCAGTCGCTCCAAGAAGAAGGATACCACAATGGATCCATACCCGAACTGTTTGTTGCCCCCTCGCTTACACTTCGTAAGCTGCCTCTTGATGTTTGTAGTCACAGCTGTGGCCCAATCAAACAGAGTAGGTTGGAGACACTCGGTTGCCAGCAGTAAATGATTCTTGCTGGCCTCATGGGGCGCCTGTACCCCAGCCATCCGTGTGATAGTGAATAGTATCACCCTTAGCACTAGGTCTGGAACTGTGACGATATCTACCTTGGCACTGTTCGATCCAAACTGTGCCCTTGGACAAACCCGTTCCATCACCTCCCCCATCTTTTCCCCGGAAGGCCTACTTCTAGTCAAAATGGGTCGTGCACCTCTCCGCAATAACCCAGTGATAAAATAGACATCGGAAACGTCCAGCTCCAATGTCTGATCTTGCAAGCGGAATACCTGATCCTCTATGTCCCAAGCATCCACGATAAATTGTAGTAGCTTCGGTTGTGCACGCAAATAGGAAGTGAGGAAAAACTTCTTTAAGCCGCAGTCCCTCAAAGCATCCATGCAGGCTTCATCCTCTAGTGCCAGAGCATCTATAGCATCATGCTCTCTTTCTCTCCATTCTACAACCATTTTGACGAATCCCTGCAACCATAAAGTCGAAAATACCATCATTAGATCACTGGTGAAACCATAATCCAAGGAAATTTGCAAAATTAATGGTAAAATCCATGGGAAAATTAGGTCGTGCGGTTGGCGCGACTGTTTTCAAAACAGTCATGCCAGTGTCGCGCCCCCTTTTGTAAAATAATCCCATTGGCGCGGTCCCGAGTGGGAAACCCGCGCCAATGGCGCAACCCTAAATTTTGCAAATCCCCTTGCAGGGGATCCGTCTGTGGATGAAAAACTGAAAAAATGGAATGAAAATGAAGCTAAGGACAAGACCTCTTACCTGCTCCAGACGGCGGCTCGATTGCTTTCCTGGATTGATCACAATCAACGGTTGAAGTTTGCACCCAAAACCCTCCAATGGTAAACTCACAAGGTGAAAAGTAAAAAGTGAATTTGTTTTTTACCATTTCACTATTTTATAGCATTTTTTGACCTAAAATGCATTAAAAATATTATTTTTTGGGTATTTTTGAATATGTTTATATCAAAATGGGTTTTACGCTGTTTTTGGTATGATAACAGGTGTTGGTGCAACTCAAGCGACGAAACGAGCTCCTTTTTCTACTTTTTCAAGCTCGGTAAAACATGTGAAAAGGTTACTTTGAGGTCCGCTTTCAGCTCTTTTCTGACCGTTTAAAGACGAAAAGATTGCCGAGTTACTCCTCTTGACTCGTTAAACGTTAATAAGGGGCAGTCGTTTTAAGTTCTTTTTGTCGACCGTTAAAACATAAAAGATTACCGGGTTTTTGTCGTTTCAGACTCGTTAATGGTTACGAAACGACATGGTTTTGATCACTTTTTTACTTTTTCAGGTCAAAATCACTATTTATGAAAAGTACTCCTCGATCGTAATGGTCGGGCGGTTCTTTCGAGCATTGTTTTATACTTTTTCGAGCTCGAGAGACACAAATTTACGAAAAAGGACACCCTTGGAGTTTCCTTTTCTGCTTTCTTTTCAAACTCTCTAAACATGAAAAGACGCCGAGTTTTTTCCTTGTCAGACTCGTTAAAACCTGATGACATCGGATTCTGTCGAAATGACGCACCACAAGCATATGCTATCCCCATCAAGCTTGTTAAAAATAATTGGGTACTCGCCAGAAATGGCGGGGGAAAAAATGGAACCATAATTATTGTCGTGTCGGCAGTATGTCGCTCTTGAACATGGCACTTGTCTGCTTTCGTGTCTGGGTGGGCATATCTCATCTCATTTTTTCACTTGCCTCTGTGGATTTGGGTAATCCTGTTTGACCTCTCATCCGCTAATTGCCTCGTCACCATGACCTCTGATCCATTGATGTCAAATACTGCCAATTCCACTGTCGTGCCACCGATATGTTCAAGAGAAGTTGACCTCTGCAGAGAAACAACCTCCCTCTGATAGCTCATATAATCCTGATTCACAACATTATCTCTCTGTCTCGTGTCGATGATGTGGGAAACATTATGGCCGTCCTTCGATCAAGGTCACTTCCTGTCGACTTCAGCTCATTATCCAGGAAGCTGATCTAGGGACTCCCTTCCGGTGCCTTAGAGCCTGCATGCCTTAATGACAGGTTCTTCGTGTTCAACGTGAGGTTTTCATCATTGGCCTCCGATCGAATGATTCTACGGGTGTTCGACGCCAGCTCATTGATTCGCACGCCATAGATTGTACCTATAGTACCTTGAGGACCATTGTCATTATTGGTGGTACCTCTCGCGTCTGTTAACAGTTTTCAATATTGACTGGTAATCAGACGATGTTCATGCATGTTCGACTTCAGCTCATATATTCGCATGCTTGAACTTGTACTTTTGTTTGGGTCGAGATGGAGCGCAAGACCCTGGATTTTTTCTGTTGTAATCCAGGCGTGATTCTTGTTACATGACTCATTCACTAGATGGTTGCGACCATACCTGAGTCGATTCATTGATCCTAACCAGATGGCTGCGCCCATACTAAGGATCTAGATTATTATGTACTCTCTTATGGATGGCTGCGACCATACCACATATATCATGTACTTAAGCTATCAGTTGTATCTCTCGATGCAGATTCTCGGCGGCAGCTACATGTGTTCTTGTAAAGCATTTCACCCCTCTCTCTCTCTCAGGCCTCATGCTTTAGGGGGCATCTTTTACACAGTAATTTGTCACCATTGGTCACCGTCCCTGTTACCCCTTTCCCGTACTTTGGAGGACTCATTCCGGGACCTGTGAGCAGTGACATAACTTAAAAACACTTGCATTATGTTCCCCTAAGTATGGACTTCATATGCCCTGAAGACACCTCCTACAAAATATCCCTGAAAAGTGCCCTTTTTCCATTAGCGCGGGTCCACAATGTACTACCCGCGCTAGTGAACGAGATCCTCAAAAGAAGGTGCGACCATTGGCACTCTGTCTTAGAGTAACACCCGCGCCAACCAAGTTTGGAAAATATTTTTAACAAACGCGCACCCAGATGTTTTTTCCCTTCAAGTCATGAAGTCTTTTGAGGATAAAGCTCATCTTCTAGATGTCGAGAGTCATCATCTATCCCTTACATCTATCCACAGCGGCTTTTGGAGATAATGCCAATCCATAATGGGTGTCTTGATTCATTGTATCTTCCTCCCCTTCTCCATCTATAAAAGTCTGTCCTCATGCATTTGACAAGCTAGTTTTTGGAGTAGTGCTAGTAGTGATAACACTTGTCTTGAGTGATAGTAAGAGTCTTGGAGCATAGGGAGGTTATGCTACCAGAAGTCTGAGAGAGAAAGGTCTATTGCAAGACATATATAGCTGCTCGCCCAGCCAGAGGAGAGATTCAACGTCAGAACTTTGGTTGTATATTTCTCTGTTGATTATTCATTAATAAATGACTGTCATTATGGTTCCGACCTTATTGTTCATTATGATAATGTTTGATCTATATCCTTTCTGACTGATATATAGTTGTATTTAGTGGATTTTATGCTTGTATTCGCTTCGTTCTTTGCATGTGCAGGTATCCATTCACGGAGATCGTGAGGATCGTGACCTGCTGGAGCAAGGGAACGGGAGTATCAACTCTTCTATGACACTAGCGTTGGACTCCAGGTTGGTTCTTATAATCCACTTTCAATTTGCAACTAGGAACTTGCATGGTAGCATTAATTGATTGTTTCTAGACCCATTTTGGGCTAGTGGGATTGCCTCTGTCCGCAGAGGGGATTTACCTCTCCAACACATATCCAAGTACGACTAACCCTTCGCACAGGAACGATCCCTCTCTTATACAATATAGGGGGGTGATAACATCTTTCCCCAAAACCTGGCAACTACATGCCCAAAAATATAAATCAGTTCAAAAAAGCAATAGTGCCGAGAGAGCGAGAATAGAAATGATCCAAAATGGATTAGAAATAGTTGCAAGTTGGTTATATTGTTTTAGCCCTACTAAACCGCTGTTGTGAATTATGGAATTGCTGCTATATGCCAGGAGAACAACACCTGTTCTCCGGGAACTGTGGACATAACAATTTTTAGTGGCTCACGTAGGTAAAATCCTGATGACTTTACTTCATTAATTAAATATTCCAAGAGACAATGAAAGGAGGGTTACCTCATAGGGTTAGCATAGTAGATACATGTTAATGAGTGCAAAAAGGATCAAAATATGAGTGGAAATGTAGGGAAAAAGTAAGGAGATTTGGTACCCAACACCCTCAATTAAACATATTAGTAGCATAAGGCCAAATTTAGGACCGGAAACCTATTCATATTCTACAAAAGTGGATTGGCCCATAGGCAGAAAGGTTTGTACTTAAGCATCAATACCATTTTCCACATACCCCCTGGGTACAATACAACCATTTCCTTCTATGCTCTACTGAATCCATCATGTGGACCTTTTCATTCAATTACAAGACTTACATTTCAAATCAACCCTTAAACATAAATTTCAACTTGGAGAAAGAATCAATTATGGCATGCAACCAATAAGATTCTTTAATGACACAACACAAGCATTAATAGAATAATCCATAATATTGTTGTAGCTAGCATGGCTATGTATCATGATCGTAGTCCTGCCTGGCATAGTCGAAGTATTACTCATAAATATTTTACGTAATAGGAATAAATGGGTACATGATGGCTATGCAGATGAAATTCACCTCATGATGCATAATTCATAGCATAAACAACTTGAACCATAAACTATACCATTTCACATCTTAAAACATAATTACTCATTAAACATAGTTGTCTCCTGTATAATTAATCATCATTATTCGATCATCTCACCACAAGGATTATTCATGCATCATACACTCACAAATTTCACAACACTAAGAGTAATGATTAATAATATAGCATCATGTAATTATACTCATAAGCTTAAATATGTGAAAACAAAGTGAGTAAAGGGACCACATGCAATACATCCCAAGAAATTGAAGTGAACTTGCTTATTTGTAGATAGTCACTTGGAAAATTGAGCACCACCACCCAACCTAGAACTGTCCTCTTTTAGTTCACCCCCGAGACGAGGTTCTTGCCATGGATCAACTTCCTCTTTTGATATCTTCAACGCGTATTTAATACCCTCTTTCATGATATTGTTTCCATTAACGGTGTCTCGCTTTTATGGATATTGTTTATCCATTTGCATTGGCTTTTCCCAGAAAGGCTTGCCTTTATCTCCCTCGAGGTGTTTCCTTATAAAATCTTTCATTTATTTCCTGCAAATATTTTATGTTTTTTCTTAACTTAGCATCTTTCTGCACCCATGTAGCTTAATGGATATTTATCTACAAATCCACTAAGTTTATATGGATTTGGATCTAGAAGTCTTATCATGAAATAATTATTTCATCCCATTCACCAATGGGATTTGGAAAGAATCTCATCTCTTGGTGTCTCAGTTTCCCAATAGATTATTTTATTTATTTCACGATAAATTATTTTCTTTTGTTTCTTGCACATCAAACCTAACTTTTCGTAGCTTAGGTTAGAAATGTTTTACATACAATGGAGGGGTGTTACATAATTTCTCTATTTCTACTTCAAGTGCATCCAAGACCACCATATCTAATAGGTTTGTCATTTCATAAAGCATGGATAATCTGTTTATTATAGTGGAAGCACATGGTTCATTTTTATCTTATCATTTCCCACAAGAATTATATTTGTAAGATCTACACTCACTCTACTGGAAGCATCATCTTTTTCTTGTAGATTTGAAAGGTTCCTATTTGTCAGATATTGACAGAACCGCATATCTATCTAGATGGATATCCACATCAAGGTTGTGAAGTTTGAGGTTGCATACTTGAGTTGAAAAAATTTACACATTGAAATTTGAGTGAACGTGGGAATGTGCTCTTGAGATTGTATTTAATATTGTCTTACTTCTATTAATCAAGAACCAGTAGAGCCTATTTTACATTCCTATTATGTATTTACACCAGATGTAGTACTGGGTGCCATTTCCATTGACCTACTTATGAATGTCATAAAATTATTAATGTATAATGTCATCTTCAACATGTATATAGTGAGTTGTATTACAAGTGTACATAAACCTCACTGCTCTGACCTTATTTCAATTTAAATGCCTCTTACATCTCTTAGTTATAATTATTGAGATATTTCTTTACTCAAAGGAACCTGTACATTCCAAACTATGCATGTTCAATTAAATACGCATGTTGCTACTAAATATATGAGTAATGACTTGGTAAGGTTTAGTTCCTTTTAGTAGCGTATATTTAAAGTGTTTTCCCCTTAAGGGTGAGTTAATAGTTCAACCTGTGGTCAAGACCACATCAAAAAATGAATTTCATCGTTACATGTAGATGCACCAATTAACAAAAAATATTAAATCGAAAGATAGTTTACAAAAAAATCCATAATCTCATAGCACACACAGGGACTTGTCTTTCAAGAACGTAACGATATTTTATGGTAACTTCATGAATAGATACAATTAAAGTAAACCTTCAGAATATGTTCTAGGATGGAAATCAATTAATTACCCATCAATTTTGGCTACGTTGATAAAATATCATGAACTTCTTTCCTAAGATGTATATAGATTCCATCTATCTTTCTTCCTGTTCACCATGATCTATGGAAAGAGAATTTATTATTTTATCTTTTTTTTTTCTCGTTACCTCATGATAGTTAAATGCTTCTTCCCTTAAGATCTCTTATAATTATAACTTCATTCTATTAAGCTATGTCCTCAGTTATACTACACTTCGCAATCGTTGAACCCATAATTTAATTTTAATATGAGCAAAGTAATATGATGACAATATGTAAGAGAAAACATATCAACATGCAGCTACCCATAGGATTCAAACTTTCCTTATCCACCATTACTCCTTTCAACACTTTCTTTCATATTCATAAGCCATGATGACCACACCACTAAATATCATCATCGAGACTCTCCATAATCATACCTTACGATTATTTCAAATGCGTTCATTCATGAAGCTTGACTCTGAGAATCTAAAGCTAGGTCTATCATGTGTAGGTATCTTAAACCGATTTTAAATCATGGTATAGAGACTTTGTGCCATTACAAGAGAATTTGACAAGAAGTTAAGTTTGGAAAAAGCTTGTAGAACATATATTGAAATAAAAAATTAATGTTCACATAATTCCAAACCGTTGATAGTTAGGCACAATAAAACCGTAACCACTTTAGGGTTGACCACTTCTACCTCTTGAAATTATTCAACAAGTTATTTTTTTTCACTTCTTTGGATTACTCTCTACTCCATCACAAGATTGGAAGGTTCTATGTTGTATAACAATATTGCAATATTATTTATTCAAATATATCCTTACAAGGTTTCTTCTCCCACAATGCTATTATAGTTATCCACCATGGTGTATGAATACAATACATAGACTTGATGAATTCAATATAAAGTAAAAAAATTCCGATGAAGCGTGTATAAAGAATAAACTTCTTAAATTTTGAGCATAGGTGGCTTCTGAAAAAAACACGCAATGCACAATCATATCTCTCAAAATTATACTTGCAACATCGGGGAAGAAAATTATTACCATGATGCTAAAAGAACCAAGTCATTTTTTTGGTAGTGATGCCATCTAGAACAATTCCCTCCAATCATTAAGTGAATGCTCGCATGGAGGTGCTTCACTACGAAGTCAGCCTACGATCTCAAATGCCATCAAATTTCCAATTGCAAGACAAATAAAACATCTTTGAACAATTGAAAAAATGTCAACGCTTGGCGAGCATACTCCATAGCTTTGAGCCAAATCAACATGCTCCTGTAATCAACATGTAACATTTGTATATTCTAGTGGTAAAATTCTAAAAAAAATTAAACCAAAGAGGGTATATATAATTCAGACTCAAATATCTCAAATAAGTCATGTTTAGACTCAAATTTTTGTCATCCATTTTCTATTGCTATGCCAACTATAGCTTCAACGTAAAATACCCATCGTAAGGAACTCAATTATTAATAACAACATTGACCAACATAATGTAGTTAACCACAATATTTCCACTAATTGGACAATGGTCAAAAGACTATTGTAGCCAATTCAGACCACCATCGTGAACTTTAACCACTCAACTCTATTGCTCTGCGAGGCAACTCATTCTTTAAATAATGCCACAATAACGCTTCCTGCTACCTACTTCTTATTAGCAATTAATTGACCAGAATGTCCTTAATCCTTTGAAGAGGAAAAAAACATTCCTCAAGGTTGAAGCTCTGAATTTTGTTGTAGAGGAGATTGGCCCTTTTGTCAACACACTACCTTAACCATGCTCGATCACAGAGTATTATAGTAAAGCAAGGGACGTTGCAATCCGTGCATATGACCATCGCCTGCTACAACCACTGCAAAATCCTGATAGATGTTTCCATATGATTTTACACCTGCATGCCTCTATGGCAAGAGCTGCATGAGCCTAAGATGTGGTATTAATGTTAGCCTTGATCTGCTCTTAACCTTACATGTTTGTGTCCATCGCAAGTAGAAGATAAAGTTAGTGTGTTTTTTCAAAGTGTAATGAAGGATAAACACTATCCAAATTAAGGATGACCATGACCATGAGGATATCCATTATCCACTAAATGACATTTTGCAGTAGAAGATTCAACAGCAAAGAGTAAGCTCATATTTTTTATAGTTTCACAATTCGTACATCTCCAGATCTATGGATAAAGTAAGCCGAAAAGCGTTATTGATGGGGAAACATCAGTTGACAAGGAGCTTTTATATAACGATCAAATTGAAAAGGTTTCATTTATTTAAATCAAATGTTCCCATCGAGCTTAATGATATCGGGTTTTGAAAAAAGAAATCGAAAGTAGTAACTAAAAATGCGGAAGTATCTATTAATTAATGAGTGTCGTGGAGGTTTCTCTCTAGTTTGTCATGAGCTCCATGATTTGGGTCGAGGTTGATTGACAATGCCCAATTTTAAGCACCATGGAGGGATAGGTCAATTCATAACCATAGAGGGACAGGTCAATTCATACACATTCTTGTTACAATTCAAAATATTAGTACTCAAAGGTTTCATTAGAAAAATAAGGGTGTAATAGAGGGCTATAATGCATCAATTCTCTTGCGATATCAGTAAGGTTGTTCTTGGATGTAATCCCATAAAAAGGCAGGGATAAGTGTTGAGGGATTAAATCCCCTAGGGTTTTCGGTCAATACCCTAGCAGAGCGGGGGCTATCTATAGTAAAAAACAAGCATTCCACATAGCTTTGATACTTAAATAAGCAAAATACGTGAAGAGAGGTGCACCTGGCAATCCTTTGTTCGGGTAGATCCAGCCAGGGTCCAAACCCTCTTGGAGTTCCTCTCAATCCTTGAACCTGCAAAACAACCAATTCAAAGAAGCATAGTGATATATGGACAAAGTATCATATAGAAATCAACTTCATAACTTATTGAAAGATGGTTAATTATACATTGAAACAATTATTCATATGGTTAGTTATGGTTTTTCGGTCCATGGTTTTGGACGCGATGGTTTTCGGTCCATGGTATTGGATGCTTCGGCATGTATAAATATGTATTGTAACATTGAAAGGAAGATAATGAAAAATCAAGTTGGTAGTCCTGGTTTTGGGATCCACGGGAAAATCTCTGTGTGTATGTGTTTTATGTGTTATGCTCTCGAATTGTTTATTTTCTGTGTTTTAGAATTCATATGCAGGTAATTTATGCACGGGGTTAAAACCTACATTTGATATCGGAGTTGTTTTCGCTTCAAGGGGATGCCTTTGTTGCTGAGGGGTTTTTCTCAAGCCTGTGATAGACCCTATTCAGTGGAAGATTTGCGGGATTGATTCTGGTGGTGAAATAAGGTGGCGAGCAGTGGAAAGAGAGAGATCGAGAAATTTAATGGTCAATGTTTTGAGTTGTGGAAACTCAAGATGGAGGATCTGTTGGTGGATAAAGATCAGTGGATCGCGATAGATCCAGGTACTAAACCAAAGGGAGTTTCTAATGAAGAATGGAAGAAGTTGGATCGAAAGACAAAGAGCACAATACGATTGTGTGTCTATGATTCAGTATTGTTGAATGTATCAGGGGAAGCTACAACAAAGGGTTTGTGGGACAAGTTAGGGACTTTGTACCAATCTAAGTCTCTGCTGAATAAAGTGTTCCTACGGAAAATGTTGTACAACCTGACGATGAAAGATGGAGACTTGGTGACAGAGCATATGAATGCGTTTAATACTGTGGTAAGTCAGTTATCGTCTGTTGATATTAAAATTTCAGATGAAGATAAGTGCATTAGTTTGTTGTGTTCTCTACCAGATTCGTGGGATAGTCTGGTTATTGCAATAGGTAGCAATGCAACTACCTTGCAGTTTGATGAAATAGTCTCATCCTTGCTGATAGAGGCAATAAGACGGAAAAATATGGAGAGCCAGAATGGTGATGCCTTGTTTGTATGAGGACGGTCCCAGAACAGAAATAAAAATAAGTCATTGAGTGGGAGGTCTAAATCTAGAAGGAGATCTAAATCTCCAAGAAAACTTGTAAATGTGGTGTGCTGGAAATGCGGAAGGAAGAGCACTACAAAAAGGACGGTAAATCTAAAGTTCCTAATAAAGGAAATGGATCTAATGACGCTCCTTCTATAGAGGCAAAAACCACCTCAAATGAAGGTGGGGATGTGTCCTTGGCTTCTTCAAGCATACATGTAGATCACGAGGCATGGTTGATTGAATCAGGTGCATCGTTTCAATTCACTCCCCATAGATAGTGGTTCTACGAGTATGAGAAATATGATGGTGGTGATGTCTTCTTGGGGGATGACAGGAAAGCTTGAATCGTTGGTCGTAGAAAAGTAAAGTTGAAGTTGTAAGGTGGAAGGGTTAGAACACTTCCGGGTGTTCTGCATATTCTTGCATTGGCTAGAAATCTGATTTCTGTAAGCAAGCTGGATGATGCAGGTGTAAAAATAGTGTTCGAAAAGGATACCTGCAAAATGGTTTGGGGGGCATTGGTATTGATGCAAGGAGTTCAAATTTTGATGAGCTGTAAGGTAGCACTGTTGTTGATGGGTGCAAAAGTTTTGTGGTTCCTGAAAGTGGAGCAGAAAATCTAGTGGTCTCTGGAGAGAAGACCATGCTGTGGCATCAAAGGCTTTGACATATTGGAGAGAAGGACCTTCTAATACTTCATGGTAAAGGTATGAGTAATAGCTCTTGGATTTTGATTTGTGTGAAAATTGAGTATATGAGACACGGAATCGGGTGAGTTTCCCCTCTGGTGATAAGAGGGTGAAACATATATTAGAGCTTGTGCACAGTGATGTGTATGGACCTGTGAAGGTTCCATCACTGGGTAAGTATGTGTACTATGTATCCTTTATAGATGACTTCTCAAGGAATACATGGATATATTTCCTTAAGAATAAATCTGAAGAAGAAGGTAAAGGTTTTGAGGACAGATAATGGTGGAGGGTTTCATAGTAAGGAATTTGAAGAATTTTGTAAGAAGTGTGGTATAGCACGGTAGAAGACTACTCCATACACACCTAAGCAAAATGGAGTTGCAGAAAGAATGAACAAGACGTTGATGGAAAGGGCAAGAAGCATGCTCAGTGGTGCCGGGTTAGGACAAGAATTCTGGGAAGAGGTGGTGGAGACAACATGTTACCTGGTCAATAGATCACCTTCATCAGCCTTGGAGGATAAGACTCCATAAGAGGTATGGACTCGTAAGAAACACTATCTTTCACATCTGAGGGTATTTGGATGTGATGCATATGTACATGTTCCAAAGGAGAAATAAACCATGTTGGATAGTAAATCTGAAAAGTGCACATTTGTTGGGTATAAGGATGGTTTAAAGGGCTATAATCTTTGGAACCCAGTAACAAGGAAGGTTTTTTACAGCTAAGATGTGGTGTTCAGAGAGGTGAAAGATGTTATTAAACATGAATTCCAACCTAAGGAACCTGAGAAGATAGATTGAGATAAAGGAGGAAGAATCAAACTCTATAGCAGAGGAGGAATCAAAAGATGAAGAGCCACAAACTTCGTGAGAAGATCAGTTCGAGAAAGAAGGCAGCTAGAAAGGTATAGTCTGCTTTCTGTTCAAATTTTACTTTATCTATTACTGATGACGATCCCAGAACTGTGAAGGAAACAATAGATTCGAAGGATGGAAAACTCTAGAAAGAGGCCATGGTTGATGAAATGGCATATTTGCACAAAAATGAAGCTTGGGATCTGGTGGAGTTGCCGGGTGGAAGGAAATCCATTGGCGGCAAATGGGTGTTCAAGAAGAAGACAAATGTAGAAGGAAAGGTGGAGAAATACAAAGCTCGGCTGGTAGAAAAAGATTATTCCTAGGTGTTGGGAATTTCTTTTGATGATATTTTTTCTCCCGTTGCCAAGGTAACTTCTATTAGATTACTTTTATGTGTTGCTGCAACTTTTGATTTTGAGGTAGAATAGATGGATATGAACGCAACATTTCTTCATGGGGATCTGGAAGAGGAGATCTACATGAAGAAACCTGAAGGCTTTGTGGTGAAGGGTAAGAATGAACTGGTATGCAAGTTAAAGAAGCCTTTGCATCGGTTAAAATAGTCACCAAGGATGTGGTATCAGAAATTTGATACATTTATACGGGGACTTGGCTTCACCAGAAGCAAAGAAGATCAATGTGTGTGTTTTAAATTAATTGGTGACCATGTTATTTATCTGTTCTTATATGTGGATGATACGATGCTAGTTGGAAATGACAAAGAAATTATCCAGGATTTGAAGACCCATTTGTCCTCCAAATTCTACATGAAAGATCTTGGTGCTGCAAACTATATTTTGGGCATGAAAATTAAAAGAGATCAGACAAAGAGGAAGCTTTGGTTAAACCATAGAAAGTATGTCGAGATAATATTGTAGAGGTTCAATATGCAGGATAGTAAACCGGTGAAGGTTCCTATTCCTGTAGGTGTAAAGTTATTTGTTGAACAGTGTCCCAAGACACAAGAAGAGGAAGAGGACATGTCCCGTGTTCCATATGCAAGTGCAATCAGTAACCTGATGTATACGATGGTCTGTACTAGACTAGACATTGCACATACAGTGGGAGTATTGAGCAAGTTTATGTCAAAACCATGGAAGGAGCATTGGACAACAGCGAATCGTGTTTTCAGGTATTTGCGTGGCACTAGTGATTATGGCTTGTGCTACCAAGGAAGACCAGGGCTGGACAGAGCATTGGATATTCATGGCTTTGTTGATGCAAACTAGGTTGGAGATATGGATCAGAGAAGATCTACAAGTGGGTATGTGTTTAACCTATTTGGAGGTGCAGTCAGTTGGATGAGTAAGAAACAATCTGTAGTGGCACTATCAATTATAGAGGTAGAATACATGGTAGCCACTCATGCAAGCAAGGAAGCAGTATGGTTTCAGATATTGTGTTCAAGTATGGGGTTGGTACAGGGAGCTATAAGGATAGATTGTGACAGCAAAAGTGCAATTTTCTTGGGAAAGAACCTTGCATATCATTCAAAGACAAAGCACATTGACGTTCAGTATCACTTTGTGAGGGATATGATAGAAGACAAAAAGGTGTTGCTGGTAAAAGTGGACACTTTGAAGAATACTGCAGATGCATTAACAAATCTGTGAGCTCTGAGAAGTTCTCTTGGTGTATAGAAACAATGAGCGTTGCAGGGCTACATAAATGACTAAGCTCTCTTGTGGCCCCCTGTGGAAGGAAAACAACAAGTGGGAGAATGTTGGGTTGTGTTATATTCTTTCCACGACTAGCCGACATAGTTAACTAGGGGGTTAGAAGGGGGCTAGAGCCCCCCTTTGTTGCGCCGATTACATAGCAGGGGGAGTCACAGGGCTTTTGAGGGGCGCTATTTCATATATTTTTGAATAGTAATTAAAAAGAGTTATTTGACGTAACATTTTTATTTAAATAATGTTTCGCATCCATAAGAAATTAAATAGTTATATTTGTAATTACATCATCTTAGTTGTTCAATTGTAGATGGTAAGATTCTTTTTAGCTTGGAAATTAGAGTAAATCATCTTTTCTTTTTACACTAGAGTTTTTCTAAGTGGTTCTTAATCTCCTTTTGTTAATACTGTTGGGTTGTGTTATATTCTTTCCATGACTAATCCACATAGTTAACTGGGGGTTTAGAAGGGGGACAGAGCCCCCCTTTGTTGTATCGATTGCGTAGTGGGGGGAGTCACAGGGGGTTTGAGGGCCCCGAAATTTTTTGGTGTTGGACCCTATATTAGGTTGGGCAGACCTATCTATGGTTTTGTGCATGTCTTTCACACACAGTTTTGGATTCGATGGTTTTTTTGTCCATGGTTTTGGATGCGATGGTTTTAGGTCCATGGTATTGGATGCTTCAACATGTATAAATATGTATTGTAACATTGAAAGGAACATAATGAAAAATCAAGCTGGTAGTCCTGATTGTTGGATCTAGGGGAAATCTCTGTGTATATGTGTTTTATGTGTTATGCTCTCGCATTGTTTATTTTCTGTGTTTTAGAATTCATATGTAGGTAATTTTTGTACGGGATTAAAACCTACAAATACATCATATCCTATCCCACACACTCACCCTAGCAAGGGATGCCTTATCAAAGTATGCCTAGGGATAAAAATGCACATCTTCTTCAACAGTAATGTTCCATGGCTAGTGCACATGAACAACTTTTGAAATTAAGTCATATGTGGTTAGAACTTGTGTTGTTACCCATTTAGGAGTCTTTAATCTTTGCTTGGATGATGCCATTGTTACTTTCAATATCTATGCACCAATTGATGATATGCAAGAGATTTACGACATTTTTTGGGTCTTCTTGTTCCAACTTGTTTGGATGAGATACCTCGCCGCATGGAATCTAACGCCAAAAAAATTCAAACAATGTTCCACACATCTAGGGCAAAAGACACACAAGGAAGAGATGGTCCACATAATCCTCACATTTATACATAGGGCAAACCAACTAGGCATGATCATGCTTCCCTTCTATAAGTTGTCATCTATGGGATCTTATTTTCCCATATGCACCATTGGAGGATCCTTTCATTTTCTAAATAACTTAGGTTCCATAATATTTTACATCACCAAGCTAAATCCCCCTTTCAACAATGATATTCAAACAAAACATTTATGGAGAATATTCCCCAAGAGAGGAGTGCACCCAACATAATGTCTGTTCCCTCTCCTTGAGGTGAACATCCAATATATTTAGGGAAGTAGGGTAATTATCCACTGAATTGAAAAATCAAAAGGGATTTTTAGCTTATTAGGATGATGCGATCCATCAACCCAAATAGATATTCTAATAGGATCTACCACCTGGTTCAAAGTAGACCTCCTATTTTCATTTAGGAATTCAACAAAATTCTTTGCAAAAAAGTAATTTTCCCCACACCATATACATTTGTCGATACCCATTCTTACTTCTTTACCATTTTCTAACTTCTAGGACAGTCCTTCTTCGACCACTTTCAATGAAGCTAATACTACCTTCGAAACGACAAAAAAATGTATCATTTTCTTTTTCGGGTTCCTAATCCAATGTTCAATAGAGATAGAGTGAATATACTTTATGAATACCACTTCTATCCATAGGTTATTTGTGTATAACAGTCTCCATCAAACCTTAGCTGCCAACAACTTAAACAAAGAATAAGACCTTTTTAGATCTCAACCTTTCAACATCTTTGGAAAATTTATCCCATTTGAAAAAATTTAAAACCCTACCATATTTCTAACCTGTCCATAGAAATCTATAGCTAATCTTACAAATAGATTTAAAAATCCATTTTTGAATCAAGCACAAAGACATCCAGAAGACTGGCATAACTTCTAGAGCGAGTTGGATAAGCATTAGTCCACCCACACTAAACAACCATCTAAAGCTCCAAACCTTTAATATATTCTCAAAATTAAATGGAAATTATTATTCTAACAGTAAATTAATTAGTAGTTTATTTTCCTACAAAAACAACGAATAATTCACAACTACAAGTTTCACAAAATTGAATTATGTTGAAGATAAACTAGAAAATGAGAAAATAATGGTACATAAACACACAAATTTGACATGGTTATTTTTGGAATAAAATCCCCATAAAAACCTTCCTTCAAATCATTATTCATACCCATCTCTACATTTTCTTCCCTTCTCTCGCTCTAAATTGAATTGCCAAAGGAAATCAATCTCAAGTGTATATTCTCCATCTACCCATTGGACTCTTATTATAACTTCTTCTTGGGACTCTTAATGGAAAAGATTAAAACATAATTGATGCGGAGGTTATTTCTGGATCGATTCGTGTGACTTTCTACAGGATTAACACCTTTCTTAATTAAAATTGATTAATTAACAAATTTTCCTAAGATTAAACTTTGGAAATGTTTAAAAATAGGCTAATAACATAATTGAGACATTTCTAGGTGGAATTTCCATAAATAATTTATGAGATATGAAAAACTTGTGTGTTTTAGCCTCTCCACAAATTTTTGAGACTAGAACACTAATGGTGCTACAAAAACTAACACGGATGAAATCCTATATATTTTATCTCATCATAAAAAATATTTGTGTGAAAAGGAAATGGATTATGAGACTTTATGAGCTTTTGCCTAGACAATCCCACTACTGATAAAGTTGACTTATGAATATTTATGAGCCTACATGTAGCCTTATTGGAGAGTGAAAAATCAAACATGGAGCATCACTAGGATAAAACAATGTCATCCACAAAGAAAATACGTGTGATGGCTAATTCACTGGAAATTGTGGCACTCTTTAATTCACCCCTCACTTTGGCTTCAGTGAAAAGTCAAGTTAATCCCTTTAAAATTTTTGAAGAACTTTATGTAAGTATGCCTTGGATATTGAACCCATGAGAGATTGATTATTTTCATCATTCATGAAGCTGGGGAAAGAAAGTGCCAACAAGATTACGTTAGTAATGCTTGCTTGCTTTGGGAGGGGCTTGAAAATATTACAAAACTTAATTTACCTTGAATTTTTGCATTCTTTTATTTCTTGTAGGTGTAATTTTTCATAGCCATTTTATAATAAATTTTGACATTTTCTCATATGTATACTTGAGTTATGTATGTTTTTCATGTACCTTGAATTTTGATGTTCTTTTATTTCTTTTAGGTGTAATTTTTCCTAGTCAATTTTATAAGAAATTTTGACATAAGTTTCTCAAAATTATAATTTAATATCCAACACTCATAAATAATCCAACACTGATAAATAATGAAATTAAAACTACATTTATATCCATGAAATCTATTTTGGAAAGAATCTAAATATCTATTAAACTTTGATTAAAAAAACAGTAAGAATTGCAAACTATTTAACCCAAACCCATTTAAATAAAATGATCTCTCATTGGAAATCATCAAGGCTTTGCAAATAATAAATGAATAATCTAAAACTAAAAAAATGTTGTTCTGAAATAATAAAATTTAAAAATTATAATAAATATAAGCTTTGTTAACCATAGTATTAATGTATTACATTGTAAGAACAAGACATTAGGAATGAAAAACATTCACGTTAATTAACATAACGTAATTGACATTGATGGTAAACATTAAACATTCTACAACATTTACGTTGAAACACCACACATTCTACAACATGATTTAGAAACCATCCCAATCTAGAACATTGAATAAATAGATAGATACGATGGACCTACACCGTACCTAAATAGATAGATACTTTGGACCTACATTGAAGAAATAGATAGCAACAATATCACTATGGGACATATAATGAGTACTAGACATATAATGAGTAAAACTTGTACTCCTCGTAGCACAAGAAACAATTGTTGTCATTGGCTTGAGCCCAAGCACCGATAATAGGCCGAAAAGGCTCGAGATGCAATTGATGAGGTAGGTAAGGCAGGCCGTGCACGAGCTCGAATCCCTACGAGTAGAGCAGACTCCTTGCCCATAGGCACTCGGAACTTCGTTGGTATTTGGAATCTGGTTCAAGTAGTCAACACTCGATTCTAAGTAGTCTGCCAAAATTCTGGAGTGAAGCAGTCGGGATAGCTGTCTATACCTTGAATCCAAGTCAATTAAGACCAAATTATGAAAAAAATCCTTATGAACTATGGAAAGGAAGACCTGCTTGAGTAAAGTACTTCAAGATCTTTGGAAGCAAGTGCTTCATAAAAATCAATGATGGCTCACTAGGAAAGTTTGATTCTCGTGTTGATGAACGGATATTCCTTGGATACTCTACACAGAGCAAATCCTACAAGTGCTACAATAATCGACTAGGGAAAATAGTGGAAAGCATTGATGTAAAGATTGATGAAGACCTTCTAGAAAAAGAAATTGAAGAACATGAAGCTGATCCTCTCATTGAATAAGAAGAACTTGAAAAAAATGAAATAGATCAAGAAGAAGCCAAGGAAAAAGAACCACTTCATACCCCTTCAAATACGAAGTTTCTCCAGAAATATCATCCAGAAGAGTGGATTATTGGCAATAGAGATGAAGGGATGCAAACTCGAAGAAGGATGATAATTACACCAAAGAAAAATGATATTGCTCTTCTATCCATGATAGAATGAGAAACATATTCTCAAGCAAGTAAGGATCCTCATTGGGTAAAAGCCATGGAAGAAGAAATGTCCCAAATTGAGAAGAATGAGACATGGGAGTTGGTACCTCGTCCAAAGGACAAAAGAATTATAGGAACCAAGTGGGTATTCAAAAAAAAAATGAATGAATATGGACAAGTCATGAGAAACAAGGAAAGGCTTGTTGGTAAAGGCTATTCACAAATTGAAGGAATTGACTTTGAAGAAACATTTGCAACAGTAGCTCATGTGGAAGCTATCAGGATGTTCTTGGAATTTTATTACTCAAAAGGATTCAAAATCTATCAAATGGACGTAAAAACAACATTTATGAATGGGGAACTCAAGGAATAAGTCTACATGGAGCAACCAAAAGGGTTTGATCTAACAGAAGGAGATCGAACCCTTCATAAATGGTACAAGTTTTACTCATTGAGATATTTGGCTTGAGTTATCTCACTTCCTTGGACTACAAGTATCTCAAACCAAAGCAGGATTGTTTATATCTCAAGCCAAATATCTTAAAGACATGCTTAAAAGATATGGAATGGAAGACTGTGCACCCATGAGCACACCTATGACCAAAAATTGCAAATTGACCAAAAATGATGACTCCCCTCGAGTAGATGCAACTCATTAAGGTCAATAATTGGATCCCTTCTGTACTTAACTGCTACGAGATCCGATATAATGCAAGCAGTAGGAATGGTGGGAAGATTTCAATCAGCTCCTAAACAATCCCATTTGTTAGCTGTAAAAAGAATTCTCAAATACCTGAAAGGAACTCCTGATTTCAGTCTTTGGCACCATACGAGCTCAACTCTGACTATAACTACATACACCGATGCTGATTGGGCCGGAAGTGTAGATGATCAAAAAAATACTAGTGGAAATTCATTCTTCCTGGGAGATTGTTTAGTATCTTAGCTCAGCAAAAAACAGACATCCATATCATTATGCACAGCCAAAGCCGAGTATATAGTTTCAACAGACTATTGTACTCAAATACTATGGATGAAGGAAGCTCTAAAAGATGTCAACATAGGTACAGATCAACCAATTACTATCTATTGTGATAACACAAGTGCTATCAGTATCAGCAAAAATCTAGTGATGCACTCAAAGACCAAACATATACCAATCAAGTATCATTTCCTTCATGGATAAGTAGCTAAACAAAACATCATCTTGGAATATATCAATACTAGGGAGCAGATAGCTGATATTTTCACAAAACCTCTTCCTCGAGAAGCATTTGAACATCTTCGTCAAAAGATGGGGGTTATCTCTTTAGCATCACTTAAGTTCATTCATAAAGATGTTGCAAGATAGGGGCAGCAGTTCTACAGGGGGAGCAGTTTGACATGGGGAGTCTCTGTGCATTCCTTTGCCATTGATGTCAAATGGGGAGAGAAGAAGAATATCGCCATCAATAAAAAAGGGGGAGATTGTTGACATATATTTTCATTGATGTCAATATGGCAATATTCGAGGAGCTAGAGGAGGAAAAACAGACATTATCGAAGGAGCAAATAGAGCTATTGGACGAGCAAAACAAAGAGGAGCAAACAGAGCTATCGGAGGAGCAAAATAGAGCTATAAGAGGCATATCGAGAGTATCGGGAGAAATGTATGGGAAAGAAGGACTATCAAGAAAGATATGCCAAAGAGCCAAAGCAGAGCAGAATATATATATATATATATATATATATATATATATATATATATATATATATATATATATATGCAGAAGAGTTAAAGGAGCGGAAGAGTTAAAAGTGGTTGAAAAACATATATATGTGCAATATACACTATTGAAGGCAGAAAACATGTATATATCAGAATATACTATCGGAGGTGGAAAATAGGGTATATATCGGAATACACTATCGGAGGCGACAAGTATATATATATATATATATATATATATATATATATATATATATATATATATATATATATATATATATATATATATATATATATATATATATATATCAGTGATATTATAATCGGCGGTTCTACTATGAGCCACTACCCGAAACCCCTGACAACGATATACATGTGCAGAGCCAACGCTATATCTGTCCGGGTGTATAATCATTTGAATTCCGCTAAGTACTTCGATGCATGCTTTTGAGTGTATTTAATATATTCTGGCTATATATTTTATAACTGCAATATGTTGCAGACCTGCTGCGACATTATGAAAGGCTCTATTGTTATATCGCATCCACCCATCGGAACTCGCATATCGTAATAGACAAAGGGTTATCACCACTGAATCCGCCGATTGCGATATAAGTTGCGAACCCAACACAACATTACAGTTTGACTTAATATCATATCGCATTCGTAGGAGAATCGGCCTTCGACCATCGGCGATGTCATGGGCTCGACTTATAAAGGACCTCTGAAAGTTGCGACTGCCAATTGCGATAACATTATGGAAGAGCGGACCCGATGTAGTTATAGATGCGGGTGTAATGCTTTTGAAGTCCGTCCTTTAGCGTTTCGGTTGGTTTTTTTCATATATTCCTATGTATTTCAATATTTTTATTGCCCGGGGCTTTTCAGGCCAAAAGCTTATAATAACGGTTCTGACAGTTTAGTAGGCCTGAACGATGCCGATTACGATTGCGATTGTGACGTGGTAGGTGGGGGCTCCTGATTGGTACAGCCTCTCCATAAAGTTGAAATATTAGTACTCAATGATTTCATTAGAAAAAATCAGGGTATAATATAGGACTATAAAGCATCCATTCTCTTTCAGTATCAATGAGGTTGTTCTCGGATGTCATCCCCACAAATGGGTGGGTATTAGTCACTTGAATAGTAAGGTCTTGATAAACCAAAGAATTTAGGATTACTTCTTTGTTTTCAGACACAACCCATATATGCTTGGGTATTAGAGAAGACAGTTCATGTAGTCAAGAGACATAATTTTCAACCATCTTAACACTTTAGGGATTCCTCTCTTAACATTTTATATAGATCTGTATAAAATATATTCCTTAAATTTTTGGCCTATGTAAGTTAGATAACATTGTTATTGTAAAGCAGTTGTTTAGCCATATTTATTTTGATTCTTGACATATACACATTTTTAATGTACGTTGTGTATATGGTCAATGAACACTGTGAAGGCATCGGTTTCAACTCATACATCATGCACGAGTTATTACAAAAAATAACATGGATGAAATCCTGTATATTTAATCTCATCATAAAAAATATTTGTGTGAAAAGGAAATGGATTATGAGACTTTGTGAGGTTTTCCCTAGACAATCCCACTGCTAATAAAGTTGACTTATGAATATTTATGAGCCTACATGTAGCCTTATTGGGGAGTGAAAAATCAAACCTTGAGCATCATTAGGATAAAACAATGTCATCCAGAAAGAAAATATGTGTGATGGCTAATTCACTGGAAATTGTGGCACTCTTTAATTCACCCCTCCCTTTGGCTTCAGTGAAAAGTCATGTTAATCCCTTTAAAAGTTTTGAAGAACTTTATGTTAGTTTGCCTTGGACATTGAACCAATGAGAAATTGATTATTTTCATCATTCATGAAGCTGGGGAAAGAAAGTGCCGACAAGATTACGCTAGTAATGCATGCTTGCTTCGGGAGGGGCTTGAAAATATTGCAAAAACTTAATTTACCTTGAAATTTTGCATTACTTTATTTCTTTTAGGTGTAATTTTTCATAGCCGTTTTTATAATAAATTTTGACATTTTCTCATATTTATACTTGAGTTATGTATGTTTTTCATGTACCTTGAATTTTGATGTTCTTTTATTTCTTTCAGGTGTAATTTTTCCTAGTCAATTTTATAAGAAATTTTGAAGTAATTTCTCAAAATTACAATTTAATATCCAAAACTCATAAATAATCCAACACTCATAAATAATAAAATTAAAACTACATTTATATCCATGGAATCTATTTTGGAAAGAATCTAAATATCTATTAAACTTTGGTAAAAAGACAGTAAGAATGGCAAACTATTTAACCCAAACTCATTTAAATAAAAAGATATCTTATTGAAAATCATCAAGACTTTGCAAATAATAAATGAACAATTTAAAACTAAAAAAATATTGTTCTGAAATAATAAACTTTGTTAACTATAGTATTAATGTATTACACTATAATAACAAGACATAAGGAACGAAAAACATTCAGTGTATTACATTGTAAGAACAAGACATCGAGAATTAAAAACATTTACATTAATTAATTAACGTAACTTAATTGACATGACAATAAACATTAATTAATCATAAACATTAATTAATTAACGTAACTTAATGACAATAAACATTAATTAATTAACGTAACTTAATTGACATTGACAGTAAACATTAAACATTCTACAACATTTACGTTGAAACACCACACATTCTGCAACATTGAAGAAATAGATAGATACGGTGGACCTAGAGAAATAGAGACATACGCTACGAGTACTAGTAAAACAGGTACGTCTCGTAGCGCATAAAACAGTTATGGTCATTGGCTTGAGCCCAAGCACCGACGGTAAGGCCGCAAGCGTTGAAGATGCAATTGGCGAGGTTGGTAAGGCAGGCCGTGCACGCGGGCGCACCTCTCGAGGCAACGCAGACTCCTTGCCCGAAGGCAGCGGGAAACTGGTTGATATTTACAACCTTGTTCTTGTAGTCAATATTCGTTCCCTCTTGAATACCCTTCGAATACGTGTTTTCTTCCAGATCCACGACTGTGGCTGTCAGAGAAATCTGTAGAGGAGTGCCGGGTTGGGTTGACTCGGTGTTACAGCTATGAGAGACACCCGTCGTGCAGTCTTCAGTCTGCGCGCCCACCACTGCGAGTAGTAATATGAGAGGTAAACCAAAGCTAACTGAGCTCATCCTCATGGCTACCTCACCTCAAATGAAATAATAACAATAATTTCAGATGCCAAATGTTATTATTGCGATGCGATACTTACCCATCCCTGGAGGACGTCCCCCTTTTGTAATGTCAAAGATGAATGATTCATTCCATTCACATCTATTTCTTTCAAAACATTATGAGTTTCTCATACTCATTTTAAAATATTTAAAATATTATGTATTTTTCATGGTGGACCATTTATAATTCAAAAATTATGTGTTTCTCACACTCATATATATATATATATCTATATATATATTCTCATAACTATTTTATAATTTAAAAAACTATGCGTTTCTCATACCCATTTTAAAATATTGAAAAAAATTATGTGTTTCATATATGTGACCATTTTATAATTCAAAACACTGTGTTTCTCACACTTCACAATTTAGCAGTGATTCATATTTTAATTCATTATTTCTTAATTTATGATTGAAAATAAATAAACAAATTGGTGGAATGATATAACTATCAATAATCATCAATCCATAATAAGCATGAAAAGCAAAAATATAACTACTATTAATGACATTAAAATACTAATATTTTATTAATATTGTAAAAGTAAAAATATTATTTTTTCTACACTTTAATATTGAAAAAAACATGAGCTAAGTATATACGAATTTTTTTAAATAATTACATCACAATATTAATTTTCCAAATATAATTCCTAATTATTATTTTTTTAAAACCTTGATTTTTATAATTTAATTATTAGAAATCATCTAGCTTAAAAATAATTACATACATTAAATTTATCAAATATGTCTAGAATAACTAAACTATTTAATTATGAATCTATCAAAATATAAATACTATTTTTATTGGAGAATTGTAAACTTAAACTACATTTTTTTATTTATTTATTATGTTTGAAGTGGATTTATTATTTTGCATTAAAAAATGGGTTGTTTTGTAGTACAACCATCCACAGAAAGGAGAAAAATATCAAGCCTTTTAAAATCCCCATCATGTCCTATCAAATCAATCAATACATATCCTAAGCCTAAATACATAGCACAAAATACCATAAGTTACCAATCATCCAACAATTATATCTCGGAGAAAAAAACATAAACAAATTTGAATATGTTATCTTCATTCATGTATGATATCTAGTTGCATGACTTATATGAAAGGCCTATGATACCACTCATATAAAGTATCATATAAATGCTCCATGATCTTCTAAAGGCCTAGATTTTGCTGAGAACCACTTTAGAGAGAGTGTCTATAATAGTGTTCCTTTCGTTCTAGATGTGACAATAAGAAATATGAAGAGAACCATGTTTTCGTTGTAAGATATCTTCAATAATAGGTATCATTGTGTGTCTCTCTGTGACATACCTCCTTGACCCAACCTAACAATCACCTAATATATGTTTACTACACAACACTTCCCCTTACATTACAGAAGTTGGAGGACGGACTGAAATATCTGGGTTTCAGGCTCAAACCATATCGATATAAGATTGCTGACTAGACCTGGCTCATTGCTAAAGTGGAGAAGTGCCTACATGTTTGGTATCACAAATATCTCTCTCGTGCGGGAAGACTAGTTCTCATAAAGGTTGTGATAGAAGCTACACCTGTATTTTGGATGACTCTTGCTTGGATCCCAAGAGGTATATTGAACAGACTTCAAAGCTTATGCTGCAAATTTCTATGCAAAGGTAATCAACCGGGCAGATTATTTGCATGGGTTAAATGGGACACAATTTCCAAGCCCAAGAAATGGGGCTGCTGGGGAATTAAAAGACTAGATTATTCTCCAAAGCTAGGCTGGCAACTTATTGGTACAAATTGTCTCTGGACTCAGGTGGCACATGAAAAATACATCTGGCCTGTGGATTTGATGGACTAGTTTAGACAACAACATAGGGTAAACAACAACATATCCAACATCTGGAAGGCGGTCATCAACGCTATTCCTCTCATCCGGGAAGGTATAACATGGAGGATCAGGGAAGGCAATGCAATCCGTATAGGCACGGACCCATGGATTGGCTGAAATGCGCACAGATTGCCAGTAGAGTTGTTACAGTACTTACATAACAGGGGGATCACTCATATCATACATATTGGAGACACTAACAACTCTACCATATTTTAGCAGGCCTGTAAAACTACACAAGAATTGTACATTCCTATACAATGGCATCAATATTGGTTTGACTACATGGAAGCCCTTACCCAAGCTCATATTCGGTTAACTGAAGGGCCAGACGAGATTGTTTGGGTATTTGCAAAGCACGTCACCTACTCTCCTAAGAATGGATATCTAAGGTTGATGGAACCTTACAACCCCCCAGATATCAACCCTACATGGAAAACACTCTAGAAGCTCAAAGCAACACCACGAGCCCTACTACTTATGTGGAATATATTGTTTGAAAAGATTCCTACAGGTCCCAATTTGATGAAAAGATCTTTCCATGGTCCTTTCAGGTGTCAACTCTACCGTAATGATGAGGAGGTACAAAACATCTCTTCCTAAACTACCCCATCATCAAAGAACATTGGAACTCCATCATAGCTGACTATCCATGCTTAAAAAATTGGCAAGGCAGGAACCTCATGGAAGCCTGGAGTATATGGTGTGAAAAACACAATGGCAAAGCCAGAAATATGCCTCTTCTTATTGCTGGTCACTGTGGATTGCAAGAAATCAATCTATTTTTAACTTCAAGGTACCTCATTAGCCTACTGTCATGATCAAAACTATTGCAGACTTTGATCTCCAACCTGAGGAGGTATCCAATACCCCTCCCTGAATTATCAAGCCTGAAATCATTGACAAGTCTATACCGTGGGCATACTTTGATGGTTCCGCTCAGGAGGTGGGTTGTGGTGGAGGAGCCATACTATTTCTGCATGAAGCTCATTGTATCAAAATACAAATGAGATTAGGGAGGGGAACTAACAATTATGCTGAATTATGCACTACAAAACACCTCATTCATTTTGCATTAGAAAAGCATTGCAGACACGTATAACTCTTTGGGGATTCCAAAATTGTTTGCAATTGGTTAAATAGAGCATCTCACTACAATGCATATTCATTGAGGCATATATTGGAAGAGGCTCACAGATTGATTTCTACTTTTGACTCATTTACCTGTCATCACATTTTTAGGGAGTGAAACTCGGCAGCAAATTTCCTTTCGAAAGAGGCAGCGCTTAGACAGAGTGATGACTAGTTGATATAGGAAGAGATTGATGGGAATTTTGACCGGCATTATCACAGACCTTTTATGGGGCTCCGAGACAATGGGCTATAATCCCTCTATTTTTGGCATAACTCTTGTAAATATTATCCTATTTATATATACTGCACTTGATCAACTATATAGGACATGTGGTACCAATTTTGATATTTACATTCTCTCTCTGAGAAGAGACAGAATCAAATTTTTATTATAGTTTCTCTCTAGAGAGAACAGACACAAGAAACAGATGATCTGTTATCATGACTCCCTGCGTGGAGATTACATATTTTGAACTTTATTTTTGTTCTTTTTTGAACTCGATAGGCAACTTGCCTCCATATGCATATGCTCTAGTATCTACAAAATGTAATTTCTTATATATTAATAGAAATTATGACTTTTTCCAAGGGAAAAAATGATAACACATGCAATTATACCCATAATATTAAAGATTCTACAACATAAAGAGTAAGGATCCAAAATACATAACATATCATGAAAATGAATAAGATCAGAGTAGCACAGTGAATCTCACTGGGAAAATCGAGCTCCACCACCTAACCTAGAACTGAATTCCTCCAGTTAACCCCTAAGCTAAGAGTTCTTGCCATGGATCAACTGCCTCTTGTTGATCTCATCAATGGATATTTAATTCCCTCTTTGATGATATGGTTTCCTTTAGCAACGTCCCAATTTTATGGATATTTTAATCTATTTTCCTAGGCTTTTCCTAGAAAAGCTCGCCTTTCTCTCCCATGAGGATTTTCGTCATAAAAGATTGGCTTTCTTTCCCCCAAGAGTTTTATGTTTTTCTTAAGCTTAACATATGTCTCGAGCTAAGTAACTTAATGGGTTTTTATGTCCCAATCCATTAAAATTTTCTAGAATTGGATCTAGAAGCATTATCATGAGAGAGTTATCCATTCCCATTCAACAATGAGATTTCATTTGGCAAGAATCTCATATCTTGGTGTCTCATTCTCAATGTGATTAAATTATTTTTATTATTTATTTAATAGTAAAGTATTTACTTTAATTGTTATACATGAGACCTAAATTTTATTAGACCTGGTCAACAAATTGTTGCATACAATGGAGGGTGCTACATACTCTCCCCCTTAAATTTACAACGTCCTTGGCGTATTATTGCATCTTACAATTTATTTCCTCGTTCACAGGTAGTTGTTTTTAAATTTTCAGGTTTCCGTGGCCTTGCCATCTAAAGCAGATCTTCTAATATATAGGTTACAAAGGATCTCTACCACAATTTTGCTTCAAATACTACCTATAACATTTTTTCAATCAATTATGTGACAGGCTTTAGATGCCATAAAAAAAAACTCGATTTTGTTTACCACAATTAATATCATAACTTGATATAACCACACTACTATTTGAGTGAATATGGGTTAATGTTACCCACAATTTAACTATGATTCCAAATTTTCATTGTATTTTAATAAGAATAAATGCATGTTCTTCCAATGCATTTGTGTTGTTTCTGAACACTTTCTTCTTGCAGTCTCATTATATTAGTTGCAAGAAGTCAAACTAGCACATTTGACCAATCAACATGTATAATAATATGACATCATCATATCTCAAAACATAACCATGAAAACCATAAATCATATGTAACAATCAGTCATAGATCACATGTAATCATCATAGGCCAAAATCATAAATACCATGCATACTAAACTGAAACATAATACGGGTACTTATCCATTAATCAATCCTTAGCTTCCACCTTTTTCTTTCTTTTGTACACACTACAGAATGCTTACCACACTAGGAAATCACCCAATTACTTCTCCTCAATTATGTATACAACACACACATACAACTATACACATCATCCAATATCATGCAATACATGCATCCATACTAGTACCACATGTACCACATGTACACAGTAATACCATTACAATGTCTACACGATACTTAATGTTCATAGCATCCTATGCACGACCTATAAATGTTCCATTTGTTTTTAACCCATGTTAGAATTATTATCGTAACATCAAATCAATGACAAAATTTCCTTTATTTGTTCACACTATCTTTAGTCAAGTCTAATCAAATCATCCTTGATTTTTCAATTGGAGAATGAGGAATTCATGGACCTGTTCAACTTTTTCAACCAGAGCCTAACTGAAGAATGTTATGTCAAGTATTCAACTTCCCACAATAAGTACATTTCTAAGATCTACAATAATTCTATTTGAAGCATATTCTTTTTGCTGCATATTTAAAAGGTTCCTATTTGTGAGATATTGACAAATGCCCATATTTATCTCGATGGATATGCACATCAAGGTTGTGAATTTTGAGGTTACATACTTGAGTTACAAAAATTTACACATTGAAATTTGAGTGAACTTGGGAATGTGCTCTTGAGCTTGTATTTAATATTGTCTTACTGCTATTAATCAAGAAACACTAGGAGTTTATTTTACATTCCTATTATGTACTTATAGCAGATGTAGTTTTGGGTTCCACTCCCATTGAACTACTTATCAAGGTCATAAAATTATTAATGTGTAATGTATTTTTCAACATGTATACAATGAGTTGTATTACATATGTGCATACACTTCACAACTCTGACCTTAGTTCAGTTTAGATGCCTCTTACATCTATTAGTTATAATTATTGAGATATTGATTTACTCAAAGAAACATGTAGGTTCCAAATTATGCATGTCCAATTAAATATGCATGTTGCTACTGAATATCTGAGTAATGACCTGGTAAGGTTTATCTCCTTTTAGTAGTGTATATATGAAGCGTTCTCACCATAAGGGTGAGTTAACAGTTCAACTAGTGGCCAAAATAAAATCAAAAAATGAACTACATCATTAGAAGTAGATGCATCAATTAAAAAAATATCAAATTGAAAGAAAATTTAAAAAAAGAAGAAGCCATAATCTCATACCACACACATAGACTTGTATTTCATGAACTTAACGATATTTCATGGGAACTTGATGAATATATACTATTAAAGAAAAGCTTAAGAATCTATTCTAGGATGGAAATCAATCAATTACCCATCAATTTCAGTTATGTCGATAGAATCTCATGAATTTCTTTCCTGAGATGTATATAGATTCCATCTATCCTTTTTCATGTTCGCCATGATCTATGGAAAGATCCCTTATTATGTTATCTATTTTTGTTTGCTTGTTACCTCATAAGGGTTCAGCGCCTCTTCCCTGAAGATCTCTTATAAGTATAACTTCATCTATTAAGCTATGTATTTGATTATATTATGCATAGAAATCTTGCAATCTGTAATTTAATTTTACTATGACAAAAGTAATATGATGATAGTATGTAATAGGAGACCTATCGGCATGTAGTTAACATAAGATTCAAACTTTCCTTATCGTCCAATACTTCTTTCAATACTTTCTTTCATATTCATAAGCCATGATGACGACACCACTAAATTTCATTATCGAGACTCTCCACAATCATAACTTACAATTATTTCAAATGTGTTCATTCATCAAGCTCGACTATGAGCATCTAAATCTAGGTATATCATGTGTAAGTTTCTTAAACCAATTTTAAATCATGGTATAGCGACTTTGTGCCATCTCAAGAGCATTTGACAAGAACTTAGGTTTGGAAAAAATTTCCACAACATAAAATGAAATAAAAAATTAATTTGCACATAATTACCAACACTTGATAGGTAGGCACAACAAAACTGTAACCACTTTATGGATGACCACTTCTACCTATTGAACGTAATCAACATGGTAATTGTTTTAACTTCTTTGCATTACTCTCTACTCCATCACAATACTGTGCAGTTCTATGTTATATAAGAATATTGCAAAATTATTTGTTCAAATCTAACCTTACAAGGTTTCTTCTCCCATAGTGCTATTATAGCTATCCACCATGGTGTATTAATACAATACATAGACTTGAGAAATTCAAGATAAAGTAAAAATATTACTATGAAGTGTGTATAAAGAATAAACTTCTTAAATTGTCAGCATAAGTGGAAATTATTACCCTGATGCTAAAAGCACTGAGTCAGTTGTTTCGTAGTGATGCCATCCAAAATATTTCCCTCCACTCATTAAGTGAAGGTTTGCATGGACGTGCTTCACCACAAATCCGACTTGTAATCCCAGATGCCATTAAATTTCTGATTGCGAGACAAAGAAAACATCTTTGAACAACTAGAAAAATGTCAACACTTGGCAAGCATACTCTACAACTTTTAACCAAATCAACATGTCCCTGCAATCAACAGGTAACATTTCCAATCTTCTGGTGTAAAATTCTACAAAAATTTTAAACCAAATAGGGTATATATAAGTCACGCTCAAATATATCAAATAGGTCATGTTTAGATTCAAATTTTTGTCCTCCATTTTCTAAGGCTACGCCAACTATAGATTCAAGCTAAAAGACCCATCATAAGGTATGCAATTACTAATAAAAACATTGACAAACAGAACACAGTTAACCATAACATTGCCACCAATTAGATGACGGTCAAACCACTATTGTCGTAAATTCAAACCACCATTGCACCATTTAACCACTTAAATTTGTCACTCTTCTAGGCATCTCATTCTTTAAATAATGCCATGCTAGCGCTTCCTGATAGCTACTATTTGTTAGCAATTAATTTACCATGAATTCCCTTAATCCTTTGATGAAAAATGATAAAGTATTCCTTGGGGATGAAGCCCATAATTTCATTGTAGAAGATATTGGCCCTTCTTTCAACACACAACCGTAATCACGCTCGATCCCAAATTACTACAGTGAAGCGAGGGATGTCATAATCCATGCATATGACTATCGCTTGCTACCACCACTGGGCGTCAGGATAAGGAAGTCATCAAGGTTGTCCTCCATAATTCTATCTTTTTTTATGCTCCTCTCTGCAATCCTGGTAGATGTTTCCATATGATGTCCCACCCACATGCCTCTATGGTGATAGCTACAGGAGGCCAAGATGTGGTGTTAATTTTAGTCTTGATCTACTCTTAACCTTACACGTATGTGTCGATCACAAGGATAAGATAAATTTAGTGTGATTTGTCTATCGGTGATGAAGGACAAACACTATCCAAAATAAGGATAACCATGACCATGAGGATAGCCATTATCCACTGAATTCTTTTTGAGAGTAGAATATTGCGTAGCAAAGGATAAGCTCATATCTTGTACAATTGCGCAATTCGTACATCTCCAAACCCGTTAATAAAGCAAGTGGAAAATTAGTATTGAAAGGGAAAAAACGGTTGACAAGGAGATTTTTTCTAACCATCAAATTGAAAAGGTGTTGTTTGCTTTAAATCACACATTTCCACCGAGCTTCATGGCGCGGGGTTTTGAAAAAATAAATATAGAAGCAGTAACTGCAAAAGGCATAAGTATCTATTAATTAATCAGTGTTGTGGATGTCTCTCTCTTTAGCTTGTCGTGACCTCCATGATTCGGGTGGGGGTTGATTGACACCACCCCCATTTCAAGCACTGTAGAGGAACGGGTCAATTCCTACACACTCTTGTGGCAAGTTGAAATATTAGTACTCAAAATTTTCATTAGAAAAAATCAGGGTGTAATACAAGACTATAATGCATCCATTCTCTTGCGGTATCAATGAGGCTATTCTTGGATGTCATCCCCACGAAAGGGCGGGGATCAATCACTTTAATAGTAAGGTCTTGATAAACTAGAGAAATTAGGATTACTTCTTTGTTTTCAGACACAACCCATATAAGCTTGGGTATTAGAGAAGATAGTGCATGTAGTCAAGAGACATAATTTTCAACCACTTAATACTTTAGGGATTCCTCTCTTAACATTTTATATAGATCTATATATAATATATTCCTTAAATTTTCGGCCTATGTAATTTAGATAACATTTTTATTGTAAAGCAGTTGTTTAGCCATATTTATTTTTATTCTTGACACATACACATTTTTAATGTACGTTGTGTATATGGTCAATGAACACTGTGAAGGCATCGGTTTCAACTTATACATCATGCACGAGTTATTATAAAATTTGTTTGTTTGAGTGTGGCTGTGTGTGTGACAAGCCACATTGAAATTTCTTTGAGCACAATGTTGCCACATGGAGAATGAAAACAACATATTTTATTATGAGCCATGAGAATGAATAGAACAAAATACTTTTCATGGAGAGTGCGAGCTACAATGAGTGGAAAACATGCCACTATAACATTCAAAATGTGAGAAGTGGAGATATGTTTCAAGCCCTCATCGATATATACGAAAATAGTCAACGACTCAAAACATAATATAATATTCAAGTCACAGAGAAGGTCAATTAGTCATGGAAAATAAGTTGAACCTTTCTCGGTAAGGTACCTACCAGGCGAAAGTTGAATGTTCGTTACATTTATTGATATGAGCCGATAAATATAAGATTCAAATTAACTTTCACTGACTAAAAGAAGTCGTTAAATTTGTCCTCATATTTTATTCTATGCACCTGCATTCAAGTACCATCCATTACCATTACATATATAATTTATGTTGATCTTTTAAAAAAATTATATCAATTAACCTTCAGTCTTAACCCAACATATAATTCTCATAACACTTCGACCCTCACTATTCTTTAGTGAACCATGCACACAATAATCATTTACTTTTTATAAAACTCACTCCATCAAATGCTACAATGGTTACTAAGATATGTATCTTAACTCCATATATATAGTGGCTACACTACATGAACCAATGTGGACTTTTAGGTCCAAATAAATAGATTCATTTACTACGTTCCAAATCAACACTTCACATTTACTACGCATACATTATATCGCATAGGAAATAATCAACATGGGCATTCAACATGATAAAATTAGGCATTTTGATTTCATTCCTTTGCTGCCAAAAGCAAGCATTAATGCATTCCATACAAATCACAACTTCATATTCTATGGGTAAGTTGTCACTCCCATTCTTATGTTGTAAAAAATAGCCAGTATTGCTATACATCATGATCATAGTCCTACTATCATATTCAAAGGCATTAATGACATGTTTTATGCAATATAAAACATAGTGAATAATATGTATCATAACAAAAATGACCCTCAGTGGATGAAATTCAAATCACGATGCATAATTCATAGCAAAGATAACATGGGTCTTATATAACCTAAGCACATAGGCTATACCATTGCAAACCTTAAAGATATAAAGCAAGTCACACATTTTAAAGCAACTTCAGTTCAAGATTACCTTCGATTTCAATGTCCTTCCAAAATAAATCATTTTAAGATTTTGCTTCAACCTTTATGGCTTCTAAGGCCTTAGGAAGTACTTTAGAATTCATTGGAACATTTTTCTTATAGCAATTTTATAATCAGCCCCTTCAGTAACCTCTTATTTATTTAGGACCTAGTTTAGGACCTACAACTCAGTCATATCTTATAGAGATGGATTGGTCCATAGGCCGCAATGTTTGAACATAGAACTCTAATACTATTTGTCACATACTTCGTTGACCCAACCTAATAATCACATACTATGCTCCCATTTCTAAATTTAACTTCGATTAAATTTACTTTTAGTAGTTGTCACATGAATAATTATTCAATTATATCTCATAATATTAAAGATTCGAAAACATAAAGAGTAAAGAGCCAACATACAGAACATCTCATGAAATTGAATCACACCAGACTAGCAAAAAGAATGTCACTTCGAAAATCGAGCACCGCCACCCAACCTAGAACTGACTTCCTCCAGTTCACCCCCGAGCCAAGAGTTCTTTCCATGAATCAACTGCCTCTTATTGATCTCATCAATGGATATTTAATGACCTCTTTCATGATATGGTTTCCTTTAGCAGTGTCCTTCTATTATGGATATTTTTATCCATTTTCCTAGGATTTCCCCAAAAGAGCTCACCTTTCTCTCCAGCGAGGATTTTCCTCAAAAAAATTTGTATTTCTCGCCCATAGGGCTTTTATGTTTTTCTTAAACTTATAATCCTTATCCAGCTAAGTAACTTAATGGATGTTTATCTCCCAATCCATTAAGCTTATCTAGAATTGGATCTAGAAGTCTTATAATGAAAGAGTTATCAATTCACATTCACCAATGGGATTTCATTTGGCAAGATTCTCATATCTTGTTGTCTCGTTTTCCAAGTTATTAAATTATCTTTATTATATATTTAATAATAAAGTATTTACTTTCATTCTTATACCTTAGACTTATCATTTCGTGGCTTTGGTTAGCAAAGTGTTACATACATTAAATGGGTGTTACATTGTGACATTTGATGATCTCATTGAACTAATTTATAATAGTCAAATAGTCCTAAAAAATTTATAACTACCTTCATCCCTTTTCATTGGAAAACAATACTGAAAGCTTGAGGCTAGGTAACTCTACATAGTTATTATTAACCATGCCTACAAAAGTTTGATGTTTGTACTAGTGTTTTCCTTGTAGAAATAAAATTGATTCTAAGCATCATGATTTTTTTTATTATTTTCCATGTAATTGATAGAAAATCTATTTTGGTTGAATAGATGGTGAGGTATGTTTTAATAAATATCCTATTGGAAAAATGTAGCTTCCAACTATCCGAAATTTCAGAACTGCCTGATGTGTGTTGGAATTGTATTATTTCATCACGATTTTTCTCCCTATTATGTTGACTATATCCTACTATTGTGGATCTAAACAAAATATCGTTGTAACCATTTTTTGGCCACATATTAAAAAAAAGACACTTACTCAAAGAGACCTAGGTAAAAGTGTGTAGAATTATATTCGAAGAACATGTTGGATGGAATGAAGAACAAAGGTTTTATTCTCTGTTCATTTCTTGAAATTCATATATTTTTTGTCCAGGAAAGCATTTTTACTGCGTAATAATACTTAATTTATGACATTGAAGATGTTGTAGTGATAATTAATCAGCATTCATGAATGGAAATTTATTTGAATTAATCATTGTTTGGTACTCAAAACTACTCCACACATAGACTAGTCATGTCATATCACTTCGTGTTGCTCTTTTTACACTTCTTCCAACACCTTGTTGGGCATGAATAAATTGAGTGTATGCCCAAAACCAATTGAGCAATGAGCATGCAAGTACATACACCTCCCATATATGATTATAAATTAAGGTTACAAGGTTCTCAACTCGACTCCCACTAATGTTTTAGGCACTATGTGTACCAGAGTGTGAACCTAGGTCAATAACATGTTGATACCCCACTTTAACACTAGATGATGCCCTGGTATGATATAATTCATCAATTGTTAAATTCCTTAAAATAAAGTGTTTAAGCAATAATTGTTATGTTGTCATATTCAAAACCAGAAAACATTATCAACACAATCTAATAGGTAGACTTCTCCCATATTGCTTAAGACTACAAAATATCCATTTCAGATTATACGATTATCAATTTATTTGAATAGATTGCAACATATCATTTTATTGAAACCAATTATCTTTGTACACAACAATCTCGATTACGAGTACCACTTTTCCATTAATATGGTTGAAGCATATTATTGATTTAACAACGAGTTGTTGCATGGTTTTTGTTATCCTGTCTCTTCATCACCTAGAACCTTTTATATGCAACACCCTACTTGATGCATGTATTATTTACTACAGGGATAAGATTATTAGGTCACCATAAACTGTATTAATGCAAAACCTTTAGGTTTACCGAAATTTTGATAATTAATTGAGACCAGTAATGCTCTGAATCTAGTATATACTTCTTGTTAGTCATTATGCTACTTTTAATTGTTCTATTTCTAATTCAAATGCATCTATCACAACCATATCTGATTTGTGTTTCATTTCATAAAGCATGTATACTTTGTTCATACATAGTAGAAACACATAGTTCATTTTTATCTTATCACTTCGCACAAGAATTACATTTGTAATATCTATAATCATTCAACTGAAAGCATCTTATGTTTGTTGGAGATTTAAAAGGTTCCTATTTTTTAGATATTGAAAAAACCTCATCTTTATCTGGATGGATATGCACATCAAAGGTTTTGAAGTTTGAGGTTTTATAATTGAGTTGCAAAAATTTACACATTGAAATTTTAGTGAACTTGGGAATTTTCTCTTGAGATTGTATTTAATATTGTGTTACTGCTATTAATCAAGAAGCACTAGGAGCTTCTTTTACATTCCTATTATGTATTTACACCATATGTACTTTTGTGTGCCACTCCAATTGACCTACTTATGAAGGTCTTAAAACTATTAATGTGTAATTTCTTCTTCAACATGTATATAGTGAGTTGTATTACATGTGTGCATACACTTCACAACTATGACATTAGTTCAGTTTATATGCCTCTTATATCTCTTAGTTATAATTATTGAGATATTTTTTACTCAAAGAAACATGTAGGTTACAAACTATGCATGTACAATTAAATATGCATGTTGCTATTGGATATCCGAGTAATGATCTAGTAAGGTTTAGTTCCTTTCAATAACGTATATTTGAAGCATTTTCCCTATAAGGGTGAGTTAATGGTTCAACCAGTGGCCAAAACCACATCAAAAAATGAACTGCAACATTACATGTAGATGCACCAACTAAAATAAAATATTAAATTGAAAGAAAATTTAAAATAGAATCCACAGTCTCATACGACACACAAGGACTTGTAATTCATGAACTTGATGATATTTCATGGGAACTTCATGAATATATACAATTAAAGAAAACCTTCTGGATCTGTTCTGTGATGGAAATCAATTAATTACCCATCAATTTGGATATGTTGATAGAATGTCATGAACTTATTTCCTGACATGTATATAGATTCCATTTATATTTTTTCGTGTTCACCATGATCTATGGAAAGATAACTTATTATTTTATCTATTTTTGTTTTCTCGTTACCTCATAAGAGTTCAACGCTTCTTCCTTTAAGATCTCTTATAAGTATAACTTCATTCTACTAAGCTACATCTTTGATTATACTACGCATAGAAATATTGCAACCCATACTTTAATTTTAATATGAGAAAAGTAATATGACAAGAGTATGTAATAGGAGACCTATCCGCATTCAGTTACCCATAGGAGTCAAACTTTCCTTATCCACCATTAATTCTTTCAAAACTTGCTTTCATATTCATAACCCATGATGACGACACCACTAAATTTCATCATCCAGACTCTCCATAATCATAACTTACAATTATTTCAAATGTGTTCATTCATCAAGCTCGAATATGAGCATCTAAAGCTAGGCATATCATGTGTAACTATCTTAAACCAATTTTAAATCATGGTATAGAGACTTTGTGCCATCACAAGAGCATTTGACAAGAACCTAAGTTTGGAAAAAATTTCCACAACAAGAAATGAAATAAAAAATTAATCTACACATAATTCCTAGCACTTAATAAGTAGGCACAACAAAACTTTAACCACTTTATGGTTGACCACTTCTACCTATTGAACATAATCAACATGGTAATTATTTTCACTTCTTTGAATTACTCTCTACTCCATCACAATACTGCACAAATCTATGTTATATAATAATATTGCAAAATTATTTGTTCAAATCTAACCTTATAGGGTTTCTTCTCGCATAGTGCTATTATAGCTATCCATAATGGTGCATGAATACAATACATAGACTTGAGAAATTCAAGATGAAGTAAAAATATTACTATGAAGTGCGTATAAATAATAAACTTCTTAAATTGTGAGCAAAGGTGGCTTATACAAAAAAAAAGCAATTCACAGTCGTATCTCTCAAAATTTTGCTTGCAGCAATAAGAAAGGAAATTAATACTATGATGCTAAAAGCACTAATTCAGTTGTTTGGTAGTGACGCCATCAACAATATTTCCCTTCAATTATTAAGTGAAGGCTTGCATGGAGGTGCTTCATCATGAAGCCAGCCTGCAATCCCAGCTGCCATCAAATTTCCCATCGCAAGACAAAGAACACATCTTTGAACAACTAAAAAAATGTCAACGCTAGGAGAGCATACTCCGCACCTTTGAGCAAAATCAAGATGTTCCTGAAATCAACAAGTAACATTTGCAATCTTTTTGTTGTACGATTCTACAAAAAAATTAAACCAAAGAGGGTATCTATAAGTCAGACTCAAACATCTGAAATAAGACATGTTTAGCTCTAATTTTTGTCATCCATTTTATAATGCTACTCCAACTATAGATTCTAGGTAAAAGACTGATCATAAGGCGCACAATTCCTAATAACAACATTGACCAACAGAATGCAGTTAACCACAACATTACCACCAATTAAACAAGAGTCAAACCACTATTGTAGGAAATTCATATCACCATCATAGAATTTAACTACTCAACTTCGTCGCTCTGTTAGTCGGCGCATTATTTAAATAATAGCATGCTAACACTTCCTGCTCAAAATTTCATCGTATAGGATATTGGCCCTTTTATCAACAAACAACCATAACAACGCTCGATCATAGAGTACTGCAGTGAAGCGAGGGATGTCATAATCCATGCATATGACCCTTGCCTGCTACCACCACTAGGCATCGAGAGAAGGAACTCAGCGCGGTTGTGCTCCATACTTCCCTTTTTTTTGGCTCCTCTCCATAATCCTGGTATATGTTTCCATACGATGTTCCACCCACATGCCTCTATGGTGAGAGCAACAGGAGCCCAAGATGTGGTATTAATGTTAGTCTTAACATGCTCTTAACCATAAATGTATGTGTCCATCGTAAGGAGAAGATAAACATAGTGTTATGTGTTTACGTTTAATGAAGGATAAACACTATACAAACTAGGGATAACCATGACCATGAGGATAGGCATTATTCACCAAATTCTTTTGTAGAGTAGAAGATTTCGTAGCAAAGGGTAAGATCATATGTTGTACAGTTGCACAATTTGTGCATTCGAGATCCATGGATAAAGAAAGTGGAAAAGTGGCATTGAAAGGTAAACAACGGTTGACAAGGATATTCTCTCCGTCGATCAAATTGAAAAGGTGTAGTTTTCTTTAACTCACATGTTTCCACCGAGCTTAATGGCATGGGGTTTTAAAAAAAAATCTGAAAGCAGTAATTCCAAAAGGTCTCTCTCTGCCTTGTCATGACCTCCATGATTCCGACCGAGGTTGATTGCACTACAAGAAAAAAGGTCATTGGTGAGGGTCATGCTTGTGACGGACCTTTAAGGTCCATCACCAATGTTTCATATGGTGATGGTCCTTAAAAAGCGTTGTTGTAAGTGTATATAGTGATGGTCCCTTAAGGTTTGTCACCAAAGCCATTTTCAATGACACTTTTGGTGAGGGTCGTTAAAGGGCCGTCACTAATTCTCTCTTTGGTGACACTTTTGGTGAGGGTCATTAAAGGCCCATCACTAATTTTCTATTTAGTAACACTTCTAGTGACGATATTTTATTGACCCTCACCAGTGCTCTTTTTTGTTACTTTTGGTGATGGTCAGAAAATGTTCGTCATCGTTGATCATTCCAATGAGTTTTTGATGATGCTATGTACATGTCACTATATTTTTTGTCAAAAGATAACAATTCAAGACCATTGTTCTAGAGTCATTTTCATTATGTGTCCAAGGCCATAGTGGTTAGAGTTAGTCAATTTCTTAAGAAGTAATTAGTGTGTATCCCTCAAGTCATAAGAATATAGTTTTCCTATTAGTCAACACATGATTCATCTCTATTTGGTTTATTAACTTGCAAATTCCATTT
Source organism: Pinus tabuliformis (assembly GCA_031772625.1). Taxonomy (NCBI): domain Eukaryota; kingdom Viridiplantae; phylum Streptophyta; class Pinopsida; order Pinales; family Pinaceae; genus Pinus; species Pinus tabuliformis. The sequence goes on along the minus strand of CM062816.1, from coordinate 1,684,124,589 downwards.
AGATAAAGTTCCACTAGTGTGTGTAGGAAATATATTATTTAATACATAATCAAGCTCTGTCAATTCTATTAATGAGAGAGACCTAGCACTCCTCAACACTCATGGCACACCTTAACATGCTTTGGAACACACTAACATTCCTTGGCACCTCTCATTTCTTGGAACATCTTTGTACATGGAACATATTTTACCTAGAACATATTGCCATGAGTAGGACACCCAAGCACATGTTGGCATTCCCTAGCATAGAATAACACTCCCCTAGCATGTGTTGGCATGCCCTGTAGTCCCTAGTATGCCCTGGAACACCTTGGGATAATATTGAATTGACATACATTAGCACTTGGCACACATTGGCACTTGGCATGTATTGGAACATACTATTAGTGTGCCTAACATTCCCCTTTTGAAAAAGATAAAGTCTCGAACTATTAACCCTCTAATGTGTTCATTTCCTTGCATTTTATCTTGGTTAATCCTTTTGTTGCCTTGAAACTCCTTGACGCATATTCGTATACTCTGGCACCTTGCACATCCTAGCATGTCTTATCACCTGGCATGCATTGGCACTATTTGGCACATGTTAGCACACCCCATAACTAACTAGCACACTCTAGCACTTCTTGACATGCCCTGATATTCCCTGGCATGCCTTATCTATGATCCAAAATGGATTTTGGATAGACTCCTGAGTCTAAGTGTTCCTCACAGAGGAAAATGAAAGTCCAAGGAAGTTTCTAGAAATAACCGCATTACAGATATCTTTTCCTTTTGAATCTACTGCAACTTGAATGGGAAAAAATTGACTCAAGATGCAGAAGTTATCATAGAAATAAGATGCCCTTTGTTCTTTAGAAAAAGAGGCAAAATCCCGTAAAATGGGCAAAAAACCCTTATAAAGGGAAATCACATCAGGGAGGGCCAAAAGCAGACTTAAGCGAAGAGGGGAAGCCACCCCTGATTGCCAATCCCTGACATATCGGGACGGAGGCAGGCTGATGCATATAACATGAGGGAAGGACCCAGGCTGATGTGACATTGCGATCACCAATCAGTGGATTGGCATCGGTGATGGCATAAGACAAGGGATGGACCCCCGGGGCTATGCAACGAGCAATTGTGATATATCGCATCGCAACGTCGTATCACGGCAGTAAAAGGGGCGATAGTACATGCACATGCGATCATCGGGCCCGATGAGTTTTATAAGCCTGACATCATAATATTTGAGTTTTGGAAAAAGGGACTTTCTCGTGTATAAGAGCGTTTCGGCATAAAAACCGAAATATAAAGGATAAAGACCCAAAGCGATACTACTGGACCCGAAGGGGAATTAAAGGTGCGATATATAAAATTTGAGTTCTGATAAGGCGGGATTTCGGGTGGGCCTTAGGTGGAAAGCAGTATTGGGCTGGCTCCGCCCGAGCCCACACACTGGTCGACATCTGGCTGGCAAAGGAGAGAGGAAAACCACCTTTTCGGGTGGGTAACCTCCCTACTCCTCAGCCGCCCGAAATTGGATATCTACTGTTGATCGGAGATCCAGCAGATCGATGGTGGGGATTGTGAAAGCAACCAAAGGTAGACCCGATGTGATTTTAGGGCGATTGCGATAATATTTTGAAGTCCGATAGGATGGATTTTTTCGGGTTTTTGAAGGTTTTCCCGTGTATTAGGGATCTCGCCCAACACATTAATGCGATGCGATATAATGCCCAATGGCAGACCTGATAGGGATTTAGGGGCGATTGAATGGGATTTCACGTCTGAAAATCACGCCCGATAGTGTATTTTGCGGGCCTTCCCTGTGTAATGGGATTTTCTCCATTTTCGTGTTTTTGCCTATGAAATGGCCCCAATTCCTTCTGTAACCGCTCCTGATCATCATGCCACACTGCAGTAGGTGTTTTTACAGGCAATGATGCATTGTGAAGCGACAGGGCCACAGGGGGACAATGAATCGCAAAGAAATGGCCACGGAAGCCAAAAAGTTGGGAAGATCCCTCAAAAGACCCAAATAGCATGATTGAGAGCACAAGAGGAAGAAGCTAGCAGAAGCAGCCAGAGAAAGTTGAAAGTAGAGCTGTAAAAGGTCACTGGAAGGTTACTGAGGATCTCTTGGAGATTACGTGAATCACAGAGGCACATAGAGGCCGAGAGCGAGAGCCTAGAGCCAGAAAGCCGAGAGCTTTAGAGCTAGGGAGAGATGGTGTTCCGAGCCCGTTGTTTGTGTGTAAAAAAGTGGAGTTGAGCCAAGAGCTTGTAAAAAGGACTTGTCACAATCCTAGAGAGCCTAGTTGAGTTGACTAGAGCTCAAGGAGATGTAGCCCAAGAGTTTTGGTGAACTCCATATTAAATTGATGTTTTATGTGTTTTCTTATTGTTGCATTTGTCTACTGTCATATGTATTTACATATCAGCACAAACAACAGAATTTTAAAAGCACACAAACAGTTTAAAACAAACATAAGCATACACCTATATTTTCAAGCATATTATCAATTCCGCATTGGTTAATCAATAAGACTTGGGAACATTTAAGCTTTGGAAGTGGGAGGGGTCCTTGTAAGTTAGACAAGAAGCCTAAGTGCCCCATTTTTCAGATCAGGTGGTATCAGAGCTTGAGATTGATTAAAACCACCTTCAAAGAAGGTTATATCAGAATGATTGATTGACAGAGCAAAGATTTCTTGTCTAAAAGGTGTTTAAATAGTCAGAGGTTGATTGTATGCTTGTTTGCAGACTGACTATTGTTTGAGTTTGCAGAGGTGAAGGGAAAGTTGTTGATAGCTCAGTCCAGGAAGGACAAGAAGGAAGAAGGGCTAAAGGCATTCTTCTATTCCAAAGGACCTCAAAGCAATCCTTGAAGCACAAGAGGTTTGTTGCAAAAGGTTTCTTAATAAAGCCCTTTATTAATCTTGTTTGAAGTTCTTTTGTTCATTGGTATAATGACAATTTCTACAAGTGAATCCTCAAATTCCTCCTTCATCACAAGACTCTATGATGGAGACTTGAAGCAAGACTTGTTCATCATGCTGGACAAGGTGAGAGAAATGTATGAGGATGGAAGGAAGAGCAACATACTTAGAGATCAGTTGAATTCCATGAAGGAAGAGAAGCAGTTGCTTTCCGACATACTGTAGGAAATAGAGAGGCAACTTCATATTGCAAATATGAACCTGAAAAGGATGCATGAATTGAAGTCACATCTCTTTTTTGCTAAAGAAGCCTTGGTCAAGTATTAGCTTGAAGAAGAGGTAAACCATTCCAGTTTTTCTTCAAATTCCTCTAAGAATGCTTATATTGGTTCTTTTGAAAAACATACTAGAGGCATAGGTTCCAAGCTAATGTCCAAGATGGGCTATGAAGGAAAAGGCTTGGACAAGCATGCACAAGGTATTGTTGAACCAATAATGGTTGAGGAAAGGCCTAAGTATTTGGGTCTTGGCTATGGACAGTCTTATGGAGAGAGTTCCAAAGCTGCCATGAAGGCCATTGAAATAGTACTAAGAAGGAATTTCATTTCATGTCCTCTACCTTAGAAGTGTGAAGATTATTTTCAGGAGGAATGTAATGGCTTGAAACATCACTTGCAAGATGCAGGTGTTCAAAAGCACACACTTGAGCCAGAGAGTTGTGGAAACTCCAACAACCTTGAAGAGATTGATGGTGTTCCAAAGGGAGTCACTTCTTCATTTGCTTCACCTCCTCATGAAGGCAATATAGGTGAAAGAGGCAGGTATAAATCTGGTTCTAAGCATCTTCCTTTTGATTTTGCAAAGCATGATAAATTTCCACATAGATACGGGAAAAGAATTGCATGTTCCTTTTGTGGTTTGGATAACCATCATGTTTCTAGATGTTGGAAGAGAATGGCCACATATAGGATACTTTTGAAGGAAAAGAAGTGAAAATACAAAGGTCCATTGGAAAAGGAAAATCATGTCGTCAAGAGGATGCACATGTGTTGCAATTACTGCCATAAGCAAGGGCATCTTGCTGAAAGGTGTTGGACTCTGAATCCAACAATGCTTCCAAAAAAGCTGAAGAAAGTGGAAAGAGAAGATGGCAGAAATGGAAATGAAGTTTCCATGGATGATGTGCTTCAGAATGATTCACATGTTGATGCTGATGTGCAGACAAAGGAAAAACCTTTGAACTGGATTGGTGAGAAATTGCTAGAGTTCTTATCCAATTAAGGTTGCATGTATATTGATGCATCTATTTGCATTTCTTTGTTAATGAGATGAAAGTTGTAGGTTCTTACCAAGAAGGTGAATGGAAAAGTTGAGTAGGAGACTCACTTTATTGCTGCAACATTATATTTCATTTCAACTTCGAAAGTACAGTATACTTAAGTGAAAGTTTAAGGATGAAATGCATGCATGAGCATGATGTGCATTGACACAGGGATGTTGATGTTTTCCTTGTATTTAAAAATGTATATGTAATTGACTTGAAGGGTTGATTTCTTTGTTTTTAAACATGCATGTAACACAATATTGACTTTGGACAGGTTGATTTGGTTTCTAGGATGGAGATAATGATGAAGTGTTTCATCTTTTGAAAAAGAGTTCTATTGGTCTTTTTTCTACATGCTTGATTTGAAGGGTCATTTGTTTTAGAGGCATGTTTTGTGGGCTTGTTGTCTACTCCATCATTTGTATGTAGATGTAAGACATGGAGGTGTTCACAAGATGTGAAAATCTATTTCTTTTGTTGAAGTAGGAGGTTAGGCCATCTAGTTATCGTCTGTATTTTTGTTGCTGTTAACTGTTGTTGACAGCTTGTCAAACGAGTACAAATGAAAGTCTTGTGGAGCAGGTGTACTTCACATTTGAGCCACCTTGGATCAATGATCAAGGTAGAGAAGTTCAAACTACCTTCTGTGACCATTTCAGTAGGTGTTCTACAGGAAGGCAAGGAGGAAGACAGTTCTTCCCAGGAGGACTAGCACATTCAGGAAGGAAAGTGGTTAGAGACTTGGTTCAGAGGCACTATGCAAAGACAAGTGTGTGGAGGATAAAAGAAGAGGGTGTTGTTACTCTCATTTACTGTTGAGATCAATATATCAGTATTCTGGAGACCAAAAGTTCTTTTAGTGGGAAATCGTGATCCAAAATGGATTTTGGATAGACTCCTGAGTCTAAGTGTTCCTCACAGAGGAAAATGAATGTCCAAGGAAGTTCCTGGAAATAGCCCCATTACATATATCTTTTCCTTTTGAACCTACTGCAACTTGAAAAACCATTGACTCAGGATGCAGAAGTTATCACAGAAAGAACATGCCCTTTGTTCTTTAGAAAAAGAGGCAAAATCCCCTAAAATGGGCAAAAAACCCTTATAAAGGGAAATCACATCAGAGAGGGCCAAAATCGGACTTAAGCGGAGAGGGGAAGCCACCCCCGATTGCCAACCCCCGACATATCGGGTCAGAGGTAGGCTGGTCCATATAACGTGAGGGAAGGACCCCGGCCGATGCGACATTGCGATTGCCAATCGGCAGATCGGCATCGGCGATGGCATAAGACAAGGGATAGACCCCGGGGCTATTCGATGAGCGATTGTGATATATCACATCGCAACATTATATCGCGATGATAAAAGGGGCGATAGTACATGCACATGCGATCGCCAGACCCGATGGGTTTTATAAACCCGAGATCATAATATTTGAGTTCCACAAAAAGGGACTTTCCCGTGTATAAGAGCGCTTCTGCATAAAAACCGAAATACAAAGAAAAAAGCCCCAAAGTGATACAGCTGAACCCTAAGGGGAATTAAAGGCGCGATATCTAAAATTTGAGTTCCGATAAGGTAGGATTTTGGACGGGCCTTAGGCAGAAATTGGTATTAGGTTGGCTCTGCCCGAGCCCACACACTAGTCGACACATGGCTGGCAGAGGAGAGAGGAAAACCGCGTTTTCGAGAGAGTAACCTCCCTACTCCTAAGTCGCCCGAAATTAGATATCGACCGTTGATCGGAGATCCAGCAGATTGACAGTGGGGATCGTGAAAGAAACCCAAGGCGAACCAGATGCTATTTTAGGGCGACTGCGATAATATTTTGAAGTCCGATACGATGGATTTTGTCGGGTTTTTGAAGGTTTTCCCATGTATTACGGATCTCGCCCAACACATTAATGCGATGCGATATAACGCCTAATGGCAAACCTGATAGGGATTTAGGGGCGATTGAATGGGATTTCACATCCAGAAATCACGCTCGATAGTGTATTTTGCGGGCCTTCCCTGTGTAATGGGATTTTCTCCATTTTCAGGTTTTTGCTTATGAAACGGCCTCAATTCCTTCTATAACCACTCCTGATCATCATGCCATGCTGCAGCAGGCGTTTTTACAGGCAATGATGAATTGTGAAGAGACAGGGCTGCAGAGGGATAATGAATCACAGAGAAATGGCGAGGGAAGAGAAAAAGCTGGGAAGATTCCTCAAAAGAGCCAAAGAGCATGATTGAGAGCACGGGAGGAAGAAGCTAGCAGAAGAAACCAAAGAAAGGTAAAAGCAGAGCAGCAAAAGGTCACTGGAAGGTTGCCGAGCATCACTTGGAGGTCAAGCGAATCACAAAGGCATGCAGAGAGCGAGAGCCTAGAGACAGAAGGCCGAGAGCTTCAGAGCCAGAAGGCCGAGAGCTTCAGAGCCAGGGAGAGATGGTGTTCTGAGCCCATTTTTTCTGTGTAAAATAGTGGAGTTGAGCCAAGACCTTGTAAAAAGGACTTGCCACAATCCTAGAGAGCCTAGTTGAGTTGACTAGAGCTCAAGGAGACGTAGGCCAATAGTTTTGGGTGAACTCCATATTAAATTGATGTTTTATGTGTTTGGCTACTATCATATGTATTTACATATCAGTACAAAAAAAATAATTTTAAAAGCACATAAACAGTTTAAAACAAACATAAGAATACACCTATATTTTCAAGCATATTATCAATTCCGCATTGGTTAATCAATAAGACTTGGGTACATTTAAGCTTTGGAAGTGGGAGAGGTCCTTGTAAGTTAGACAAGAAGCCTAAGTGCCCCATTTTCAGATCATTAGCATACCTTGTGACTCCCTCCTTGGCATGACATCTAACACTCATTAACACTCCTTGACACACCCTCATATTCATTCACTTCCATGCATTTTGACCTAGTGCTCCCTTATGTTGTCCTAGTACTCCCTAACACTCCTCAACATGCATTGGCACTCTCTAGCACACCTTAGCACTCTTCGACACATTATGCCACTTCATAGCATGCATCACACTCCCTAACACACATTGGCACTTGGCACGTGTTGGCACTTTGCAAGTCTTACGATGTTTGGCATGCGTTGAGATGACTTGGTATGATTTGGCATGGTTTAATATTAAATTTATTTTAGATCAATTATTGCAAAGTAGATGAGAAGCAATAGAGGAATATTTGGCACTATGAATGCACTAACACTTGGCACTTGGCACCTATTGTCACCTACTATTGGTGTGCCTAGAATTCCCCTCATGGAAAAGATAAATCGATGACTTATTAACCCTATTATGTCTTCATTTCCTTGTAGTTTAACTTTTTCCTCCCTTTTTTTGCCTTGACAATCCTTGGCATGCATTGTCACACCCTTGCACATCTTGGCATGCCTTAACTCTTGGCACATCTTAGCTTGTTTGACATGACTTCGTACTATCTGGCACATGTTAGCATGCCCTAGCATTCCCTAACACAGCTTGGAAGTCATTCCCTCACAACTAGCATTACATTTTTCCATGAATTGGGAACCTTACATTCCCTAGAACACCTTGGCACTCCCTAATTGTCATGCCCTCATAGATAGCCTTACTTTTTTTGTGACTTGAGAACCAAACCAATTCATTAGAAAAACAATATTGTGCCCAACCCAAAGTTTCCCTTTCTCTAAAAATTATTTTTCCACACCTTATCACAACCATAGGCTTGCTTCATGTAAGTTCTATTTTGAACTTCTCCTAAAACACTTCATCCCTGGGACACCTACAATTCACTAACAGTCCTTGGCATACACTCTTATTCGTTCATTTCCAAGCCTTTTGACCTAGTTCTCCCCTGTGTTCTCCTGACACTCCCTAACACTACTCAACATCCATTGACATTATCTACCATGTGTTAGCACAACTTTTCATTGCTTGGCATGCTCTGGAACTCCTTAGTTATCATTCCCTCACAACTACCCTTACATTTTTTAGACTTGGGAACCCAACTAAGTCCTGCCTCGACTACAACAACTTAACCAAGTTATAGTTACTACAACTAGACTATGCCTTGTTCACCTAAGAACTTCCTATAACACATCTTAGGCTACTCATGTACAATATCCCACTTAAAACGTTACCAAGTCAAGGCTCATGTCCAACCATGGCCATAAAAAATATAAGCAACACAATTTACATCTTGACATGTCATAGCACCTGGCATGTCTAACAATCCCTTAGCCCTATGTGGTGTGTGTTAGCATCCCCTGCATTTCTTGGCATGCTTTGCACTCCCTAGCACACCCTAGCACTCTAGCATGCCTTGGCACTGCCTAACATATAACCTTGTCACTGCCTCTTTAGAAAACTTGGACTCGTTGACACTCCCTATCACACACTCTTATCTCTTCATTTCCATGCATTTTGAACTAGTTCTCCCTTGTGTTTTTGTGGCACTCCCTAACATTTGTTGGCACACATTGGCACACCCTAGCACCTGGCACATCTTGGCATGTTTCCCTGGCACTCTAGCATTCCTTGGAACTACCTAATATATCTTGTCACTCCCTCCTTACCACACCTAGAACTCACTAACACTACTTTTCACACACTCTTATGCATTCATTTCCATATATTTGAAACTAGTGATCCCTTTTGTTTCCTTCACACTCCATAACACTCCCTGGCATGCATTGGCACACCTTAGAACCTAACACATCTTGGTATGTTGCATTGGCCTCTAACATTCTTTATCACTGCCTACCATACCTTTTTACTCCCTCAACACACCTGTATATCACTGACACTTCCTGTCACAAACTCTTATTTGTTAATTTGTATGCATTAATTTGACCTAGTGCTCCCTTGTGTTTCCCCGTTACTCCCTAACACTTCCTAGCACATGTTGGCACACCCTAGAACCTGGCACATCTTGGCTACATTTCACCCTATAAATATAACATGACTTAGCTAAGACTAGCATACCATGTCACTCTCTCCTTAGCACACTTGGAACTCACTAACACTCCCTATCACACACTCTTATTCATTCATTTAGATGCATTTTGACCTAGTGCTCCGTTATGTTTCCCTGGCACTCCCTATCACTCCTTAGCACGCATTGTCACACCTTAGCGCTTGGCACATCTTAGTATGCTTCCCTAGCACTCTATCATGCCTTGACACTGCATAACATACGTTGTCACTCCCTCCTTAGCACACCTAGAACTCGCTGAAACTTCATTTCCATGCATTTGAAACTAGTGTTCCCTTGTGTTTCCTTAACACTTGGCCCTAACACTCCCTACCATGCATTCATGCCACACCCTGGCACCTAGCACATCTTGGCATGCCTTAGCAATTTCCTTGCCTTAGCATGCCTAACATGCCTTGGAATTGTCTAGCATGTGTTAGTACTTCTTGGCACTCCCTGGCATAGCTTTGTACTCCCTAATTATCATACCCTCATATATAGCTTTACTATTTTGCGACTTGGGAACCCAACCAAGTCATTGGAAAAACAATGTTATGCCCAACCCAAAGTCTCCCTTTGCCTAGAAATTCTTTGACCAACCCCTTATAATTGTAACCATAGGCTTGCCTCCTACAATTCCTATTCTGACCTTCTTCTAACACACTTTGTCCTTGAGACACCTGGAATTCATTGACACTCCTCGACACACACACTTATTTGTTCATTTCCATGTATTTTGACCTAGTTCTCCCTTGTGATGCCCTAACACTCCCTAAACATTCCTTGGCATGGCTTGACACTCCTTAGCTATAATTCCCTCACAACTACCCTTACTTTTTTTGGGACTTGCGAACCCAACCAAGTCTTGCCTCGACTACAACAAATTGACCAAGTTACAGTTACTACAACTAGACTATGCCTTGTTCACCTAAGAACTGACTATAACTCATCTTAGGCTACTCATGTATAATTTCAACTTATCCAACTTAACAAGTTACAAGTTACCATGTCAAGGCTCATGTCCAATTGTGGCCATAAAACAACTGAGAAACATAGTTTACATCTTGACATGCCATAGCACGTGGCACATCTAACAATCCCTTGGCACTATGTGGAACGTGTTAGCATCCCCTACATTCCTTGGCATGATTTGGCACTCCCTAGCACTCTCTAACATGCCCTAGAAATCTAGCATGCCTTGGAAATGCCTAGCATATAACCTTGTCACTCCCTCCTGAACACACATGAAAATCACTGACACTCCATATCACACACTCTTATTCATTCATTTCCATGCATTTTGAGCTAGTTCCCCCTTGTGTTTCCATGGCACTCCCTAACGCTCGCTAACACCTGACACAAATGTCAATTTCCTTATTCTTGGCTATGGTGTTCTTCTTTTATACATGTAACCCTTGAATTTGACATGAAATACTTCAAAATCTTCTTAAAGGATGGGAGCTCCTCTTCATGCATGTAGCTAGTGGAATGTGAAAAGTTATCCAAAATTCATCCAAATATGTAATTTGTGCCTTGGGAAATGTGAAAGGTACCCTCCATAGAAAAACATGCATAAATATTTGTGATCAAGTGCCCTAAATGTGATATGTTTGCCACTTGTCAATTGTGCCTCTTGTTGATGATGAAACCAACACCCTAGCTGTGCAAGGCTCACAAAGTGTCACTTTCTGTCAATGCAAGGTTGTTTCCATTGTCACCTCAGCAACGAATCCTCTTCAGTTTGGATTAATAATTTGAATGCTAGGGGTGTCCCAAAGCACAAATTTATGGGTTATTTTATGTGACTAGATCACTAGGATTGAAAACCATCTTTACATTGGATGGTTTAACATCTTGATGATCCCTGTCCTATTGACGACAACTTTGTATTCATTATTTCTTTCATCGCAACACCTCTAATAGATATTTATGGTGTTCATTAGCGTATTTCTAGTTTTGATAAGGGGATTAGGGGCTCCCTTATCACAACCCATAACCCCTAATGTGTTTAATCCCTTAGCCAAGGGGGCCCAAGGGTGTAGTTGTAGGGGCATTGGGACTAAATTTGGGGGTTCATAACATTAGGAAAAGCAGAATGGCATGACCAAAAAGGTTGTGGGGGTATGTTATCGTGTATTGAACAGGCCAAGGGGGCACAAGGGTAGCATGGATGGTAGAAATTGGAGGTTAAATCATGGTTTACTAATATCTATAATCGTAGCATTAGAGAATGAGAAGGGGGCTTAGGACTTAATTTCATAGGGTCTAGGGGACCTAGAGGGAAGGTAGAAAGAGAAATTGATAGGGAAACCCCCAATGGTGGTGATAAGGGGATTAAGAGTCCAATTATCACAAACCATAAGACCTTAACCCATAACCACTAAATTCCCTATCCCCTTAACCCCCAATCGATAATCCCTTAACCCCTACACTCACAACTCATAACCCATAAACCTCTTGACTCATTCAATCTTAAGACACTAACCCCTAACCTATAATTCATGAACCAAATCCTAATACATAACTCCTTATCCTCTTAACCTGTGACCCTTAACCCTAACCCTTCACCACCTAAACACCTTAACTACTAACCCCTTAACCACTAAAACCTAAATCCCCTAATTCATAAGTCCTTAACCTCTAAACTCAATTGTGTCAATGTATAATAATATATATAAGAGAAAATAAAATGATGTTATCCACATCAATGCTTCAAATAGCCTTAAATTAGCCATGAGTGGTGAGACAGGGGGTGAATGTGGGGAACTATTAAAGTTACATCATGTTTAAATTAGTTTTACATTGTGAGGTTATTCTCTAATAGGGTTGAAGCATCATCACAAGGCAGCATGACACATTTTTGTGGGGGAGAGATTAAAGTTGTAAGACAATTCTAGTGATTTACACCTCCAATGTAAATGACATCATTGTATGTTTGCGTCAGGTTTTTAGGGAGGTTATTTATAGACAATACATTCAATGTACTTAGACTTCATCTTTCTATGGCCTCGACTCTAATATTAATTTGTACCAAGAACACTTCATGGAAATGAAAGGGGGCCTTTTTGTTTAACTACATATGCGCAAGAGCACCAGATGCTACCCTTCAGATTCCCCTTGGTGCATTCAAAGTGGGTTTACATTCGCGTCAAGTTGAAACTAATCATAATGACCTTCCTGTTCTTAATATGCTAGCTTGTCCATATACATGAGATACTATAATTAAAGGATCACCTCATCTGTAGATGAGGGCAGTGTTGTGGCCCCTCAATCAACAAAAGAATTGAATGTGGTTGGTAAAATTGATGGTAGTCCAAGTACAATTGGATGGTTGTTAGGTGACTATCAAAGAAGATCCCTAAGTCCTATACTTGTGAAGGACAACAAGACCGGTAGAAGGGTAGGTGTATTGGGCGTAAGGACATGCAAACTTTGAAGGACTAAAGTAGCCATCAAGTGGGCTAGCCAACTAGCCCTAGTTCACACTAGTGTAGAGGATTGATTTAGTGAGAACAAGGGAAGCCACCATAGTCCTAGATGTATCATTTGGGAGAAGTAGTATGGAAAAATTTAGAAGACCAAAGAGTTGTTCACAAGTAGAGTTGTGAGCAACTGATCGAATACCCTAAGTCTTGCAGACCTTGAAGGAAAAAGGAGGTAGCTAAAGGGAAACTTGTGTTGAGATGAGTTCAATAACCTAAAGGAGTTATGTTTATTGATAGAGGTAGATTGAGGAGTTACAGAATGGGAGGCAATACGAATTGCTAGATGTGTTTGGGACACGTGGACTGAAAGGTTTGTGTGTGGCCAGCATCAACAAGTAGGTCAAGTGTTGTCTTGTTCAAGGTAGATTGGTTGTCAAAGGAGTAACACCAAGCCCTAATTGTATTCCTTGTATCAATGTGATTGTAAAGGGAAATGATTCCTCGTATGGGATCTCTAGCCTTTTCTATTAAAGTTTGTAATATAACAAAGAAGGGTTTGAAAAAGTTAATAATTTTCATGTGCGCTAGTTGATTAGATGATGTGCGTAGATTTATTTGTGCAAAGTATATTTGTTGTGGCACTTGAGAGTGTTTGCATCAAATATTCTAAGACCAAACCCATATTCTCACGTGTCATGAAAATTCAACATATGCCTTGTTTAACTAAGAACTACCCGTATCTCATCTTACGTTACTCATGTCCAATCTCAACTCATCCCACTTAAAAAGTTACCAAGCCAATGCACTCCCTAACACTTCCTAGCACGCATTGGTACACCCTTGCACCTAGCACATCTTGGACGCATGCTACCCTAGCACTCTACCATCCCTTAGCACTGCTTAGCATACCATGTCACTCCATGCTTAGCACACCTCAAACTCGTTGACACTCCCTCACACACACTGTTATTCATTCATTTCCCATGCATTTTGACCTAGTTCTCCCTTGTGTTTCCCTAGCACTCACTAACACTCCTTAACACGCATTGGCACACTTTGTCACTTGGCACATCTTGACATGCTTCCCTAGCACTCTAGCATGCCTTGGCACTGCCTAGCATACCTTGCCACTTCCTATCATACCTTGGAACTCCCTCCTTAGCACACTTGGAACTCATTGACACTCCCTATCACACACTCATATTCATTCATTTCCATGCATTTGAAACTAGTGCTCCATTGTGTTTCCCTGACACTTCGCCCTACCATTCCCTAACATGTGTTGGCTCCACACCCTGGAACCTAGCACATCTTGGCATGCCTAAAAATTCCTTGGAACTACCTAGCATGTGTTAGTACTTCCTAGCATTTCATGGCACACCTTGGCACTCCATTGTTGTGATGCCCTCATAGATAGCCTTACTTTTTGTGTGGATTGGGAACCTAACCATGTCATTGGCAAAACGACGTTGTGCCCAACCCAAAGTCTCCCTTTGTTTGAAATTTCTTTGTCAAACCCCTTATCACAACCATAGTATTTCCTCTTGCAAGTCCTATTCTAAACTTCTCCTAACATACTCTGTCCTTGGGACACCTAGAATTCACTGACACTCATTGCCACACACTCTTATTCATTAATTTCCATGCATTTTGACCTAGTTATCCCTTGCTATGCCCTCACACTCCCTAACACTCCTCAACATGCATTGGAACTGTCTAGAATGTGTTAACATTCCTTTTCATTTCTTTGCACGCCCTGACACTCATTATCTATCATGCCCTCAAAACTATCATTACTTTTTTGTGACTTTCGAACCCAACCAAGTCTTGCCTCAACTACAACAACTTGAACAAGTTACGGTTACTAAAACTAGACTATGCCTTGCTCAGCTAAGAACTTACTATAACTCATCTTAGGATACTCATGTCCAATCTCAACTCATCCCACTTAATAAGTTACCAAGTCAAGGCTCACATCCAACCGTGGCCATAAAACAACCAAGCAACATAGTTTACATCTTGACATACCATAACAATTGGCACGTCTAACAATCCCTTGGCACTATGTGGCACGTGTTAGCATCCCCTGCATTCCTTGGCATGCTTTAGCACTCCATAGCACACCCTACCGCTCCCTGACATGTCATCTAACTCTAGCATGCCTTGCCACTATCTAACATATAACCTTGTCACTCCCTACTTAGCACACTTGAAACTCACTGATAGTCCCTATCACACACTCTTATCCATTCATTTCCATGCATTTTGAACTAGTTCTCCCTTGCATTTCCGTGATACTCCCTAACACTCCCTAGCATGCATTGGCACACCCTGGTACTTGGCACATCTTGGCATGTTTCCCTGGTACTTGGCACATCTTAGCATGTTTCCCTGGTACTCTGGCATTCCTTGTCACTACCTAGCATACCTTGTCACTCCCTCCTTATCACACCTAGAACTCACTCATACTCCTTGTCACATACTCTTATTCATTCATTTCCATGCATTTTAAACTAATGATCCCTTGTTTTTGTCTGGCACTCGATAACACTCCTTGGCACGCATTAACACACCCTAGCATGTGACACATCTTGGCATGTTTCCCTGGCCTCTATCACTACCTAGCATACGTTGTCACTTCCTCCTTAGCACATCTGGAACTCACTGACATTTCCTATCACAAACTCTTAATCATTCATTTGCATGCATTATTTTGACCTAGTTCTCCCTTGTGTTTCCTTGGAATTCCCTAAATTGATGCCTATTGAGGTAATTTTATTCCTAAGTCAGTACTTTGAATACTTTCTCCTTAGAGAGATCTGTAATCTCTCCTCTTCATGGATGACTTCTTTGTGTTTTTACATCCATAATAGCATTCCAGACTTAATTGTCAATTTCCTTTGTAATTTCGAATTTTCTTAATAAATATAAAAGCCTGAAATCTCCTTTTCTCTTCACACAAATCCCGAAACCAAATGATAAAATATAGAATATACATATCTAGATGTCTACTTCAACACTCTTTAATCTAGAGTCTTAGAGACCTAGATACCTTTTTCTCTTGTGTTAGATATGGAGATATAGATGATTCTATTAGTTACCATATTGTGAACTTTGACAAGGGTCACATATGATTGAACCCATATTTACTTGTTAACCAAATAACTCATTGGGCCCAGATAACATTTGGGCATGAGTCTCAAAATATGCTCCTTGTTGTAATTTGTAGTTGCTAGAGTATGTACACCTTCATAGATTTTAATTTTTATAATTTAACTATGGTGATTCAATAACACGTTGGAGTAATATGGGCAAGGACCAAGATTAAATCTTCCACTTGACACTATATCACCAAGAGTATATCCAACAATGTGTAATCCATATGCCAATATCCTATTACTTAGCAACAATTGAGACGTCGTGTGGGTGGAGGCACCTACTCTTTGAGCATTATCACAATAGACCAAACATGTCCCTTGGAAGTGAACCCAGGTGGATGAGAGAGAAAAATGTTCTCTCAACCACTCTAGCCTCCACCCTGAGACTGGAACTTCATAGATATTTGCAATCAAATCACTATGCACAAGGGAGTCCCTTGTACCACGAATAAGGGGGTCTCATACATTGATTTGGTTTTTGGTTTGGATGTGACCTTAAAGTTAGATTATTATTATTATTATTATTTAATTTGGGGTGGTTATGGAGGTTTCTATTGGAAGACTTGTGGCACATGAGGAGGGCCACACATGTGACTTAACATGCTCTTGTACTTAGTATTCTTCCTATTTTTGGGATATTATTCTTGTAGGGTGAACTTGAAAAGGGTCTCTTCTTGCTATTTTTATATATTCTAGGAGGGCACACTCGTGGAGACATTTCTTACTATTCTTGGACACACACACACAATCACATGGAATTTTGGCATGGTAAAAACCCTAATTCACCCTCATCTCCTTGGATTTGCTTTGGGGAGATGAACCACTTTATATTTTAGTATTTTGAGCATTTATCTTCTCATGGAGTGCGCTATTTACTTGGAATATTGCACATTTATCTATGTAGTTGGCCCATTGGGACATGGAAAATGGTGGATGTATATCCTGCACTAGAAGGTATTTTCCAACCAATATAGGGGCCCAACAGGTTCAAAACATGGTTTACATGTCTAGCGAGGCTTGTGGGAATTTGCGCTAGGCTTAGGAGTATAATGTAAATTCCATTGACTTGTTCCCATGTCTCCTCGGTGACAGGTGACAAGTTGATGGGGTTGAGATTTTGGGGGTTAACTGAAAGCCCAATTCCCTTAAAATAAACCTTGAGGCCTGTGGGTTATGGCCCATTAAGCCTTATTGGAAGCGTTTCTTTATTTGCTTTAGGCCTTAGCCTTAAACCATGGACTTACAACACTATCGGAGCCTTTTACCCACTATCGAGTCTTTCCACCATCGGAGGCATACATATGGGGTTTAGGCCTTAAGCCCTTAAACCACTCAATAGTCGGGCCTTTTCACTATCGGGACCATCATAACAAATATTACATAATACATGGGAAATCCATAAAACTCCGCTTCAGATCCATAACCGGATATCAAAATATATATAGGCGCGTTTATATAATCAGGGGGTCCGCATGGTTATTGCTCTATGACAATACTCCAATGCTGACATCCTTCTTACGGCCCGATGGCCAACTGCTGCCAACTCTGATTGCCAATATGCCTCATCGGCAATATCACCATCGTCCATCGGCGTATACATAGTTCCGATCCCTCTACTCTTTTGATATGCGACCGCCGACCAAATGTAAGCCATCGATATGGACTTCAGATTTGACGGTTGTGATTTAATTCGCTTTTTGCCATCGCTCTATTACAAAGGCCTTTCAATATAGTTATGATGGGTTCCACCAATGCGATATGGATCAGGACTGTTTATCTTAAGAGATCCAATGGTTCCTGAGTATTCTCACCACTACCTCTTGTAACTATTCTTCCGTCATTTGAAGGGTTTTTGTATTAAACGCAGGTTTCTGCCAAATCTGTCAAGCATGCATAAAATTCATTGATATTTCTGGATCGCCATCAACCCTACAGTGGTCGATGGTTGATCAACATGTAGTCAAACGGCTTTAAATCATTCAACACATAACACGCACCACAACACGAAAAAAGGTAACTATACAGATTTGCAGAATTCACAGAACACATATATTTATTATAAGCATAAGATTACAAAACTAAGGCATCACAGCCTTAGAATGGGTTCTCCTCTGGCTACATTGTAAACACTCTCAGCTTACATAGTTTCCTATTCTATGCTCTCTATCCCCCTTGAACACATAGGTTCAATCACATATATATAATAGAAGTGTTGGATCGGATCACTATGAAGGATCCGATCAACCCTCTAACAAAAAGCCCTTAAATCTCTCATTACACGCATGCATACAACACATGGCAGATAACAATAGTAACAAGTCTTCGAGAGACTTATCCAATTCATCCTTTAAATCTGTTTTGTCTGCTTTAAAATAAATTTTTCTCTGTTTTTCTCCCCTGGTCCACGTTTCCTTCCTTTGGATTCCTCCCTTTGTCTAGGGGTGCTGGATGCTCCTGCATCAGACTCCCGAGGCACAAAAATTTATGACCTCCTGGTCATATGCTTCTCCTTGCTCTTAGCAATTCTACCCACTGCATTCTTCAGTGGAACTGCCTTTATGGTCTTTTGTGAGCTGCAATCAAACCTCTGTAGTAATAGTCTTCCTCTGCTACACGATACCTCACCAAGCGGTCTCCTGAGGTTAGTATTTTGGCATCCTTCAGGTTCTCTTCTCTGGAACCATATGAGCACTCCATGCTCTAGGTTTGCTGCAATCTTCTCACCTTCAGCTGTCATTCTCTGTACCTCTCTAGCTTTAACCATCTGTACCTCCTGCTCCTTATTTCTCTCTAGAATCCTTTCTCTTCTTTTGAATGCAGAATCTTCTTTTTCTTTGATACCAAATGATGGGGTTGAGATTTTGGGGGTTAACCAAAATCCCAATTCCCTTAAAATAAACCTTGAGGCCTGTGGGTTATGGCCCATTAAGCTTTATTGGAAGCATTTCTTTATTTGCTTTAGGCCTTAGCCTTTAAACCATGGAATTACAACACTATTGAAGCCTTTTACCCACTATCGGGTCTTTCCACCATCAGAGGAATACGTACCAGGTTCAGGCCTTAAGCCCTTAATCTATTCAATAGTCGGGCCTTTTCACTATCGAGACCCTCACAACAAATATTACATAATACACAGGAAATCCATAAAATCCACTCCGGATCCATAACTAGATATAAAAATATATATAGCCGTGTTTATATAATCGGCAAGTCCACATGGTTATCGCTCTACGACAATACTCCGATGCTGACATCCTTCCGACGTCCCGATCGCCGACTGCTACCAACTTTGATCGCCGATATGCCTCATCGGCGATATCACCATCGGCCGTCGGCGTATACATTGTTCTGATCCCTCTACTCTTCTGATATGCGACCTCCGATCAAATCTAAGCCGTTGATATGGACTCCAGATCTGACGATTGTGATTTAATTCACTTTTCACCATCGCTCTATTACAAAGGCCTTCCGATATAGTTATAATGGGTTCCATCGATGCGATATGGATCAGGACTATTGATCTTAAGAGATCCAATGGTTCCTGAGTATTCTTGTTGCTTCCTCTTTTAACTAGTCTTCCGTCATTTGAAGGGTTTTTGTGTTAAACACAGGTTTCTACCAGATCTGTCAAGCATGCATAAAATCCATTGATATTTCTGGATCGCCATCGACCCTACAGTGGTCGATGGTTGATCAACTTGCAGTCAAATGGCTTTAAATCATTCGACACATAACACGCACCACAACACAAACAAAGGTAACTATACAGACGTGCGGAATTCACAGAACACATCTATTTATTATAAGCATAAGATTACAAAACTAAGGCATCAAAGCCTTAGAATGGGTTCTCCTCTGGCTGCATTGTAAACACTCTTAGCTTACACAGTTTCCTATTCTATGCTCTCTGTCCCCCTTGAACACACAGGTTCAATCACATATATATAATAGAAGTGTTGGATCGGATCACGATGAAGGATCCGATCAACCCTCTAAAAAAAAGCCCTTAAAGCTCTCATTACACGCATGCATACAACACATGGCAGATAACAATAGTAACAAGTCTTTGAGAGACTTATCCAATTCATCCTTTAAATCTGTTTTATTTGCTTCAAAACATATTTTTCTCTGTTTTTCTCCCCTGGTCCATGTTTTCTTTCTTTAGATTCCTCCCTTTTTCTAGGGGTGCTGGATGCTCCTGCATCATAAGTTTATCAACTTTCGTGATAAAAAAAAATCTATGGTGTTGATTACCTTGGAATTCAGAGATGCATAGTGGTGGATGCATGCATAGCTTTAGAGGGTGCATTCAATGTGGAAACATGTATTTGACTTGGTTTGATGCCTATATGTGGTGGTGCATCCCCTTAAAGAGCATTATTTGAGGCATATTACTACTATTTTTGGATGGGAGCTAATTGTGAGGAAGGGCTAGTTTCCACATGTTGTAATGTGGTCCACCACAAATTTAGGAGGGATCTAATTACTCCATCACTATAATATTTTTTTGACTTGTCATGGAGTTAGTTAAAATATAACATTTTGTTGTATAAGAGAAGATATTCACTTTATAAGGTGATCTCCCTCACCATTATAAAGGTGGAGAATTTGTGGATGAAGGAGGTCTCCCCTTGGGCTACATTTTATTTGAATTTTTCAATCTCAACATAAGATTGGATGTATCATTCTATCATATGAGAGGCTTAATTGTTTCATGCATTTAATGTTGTTGGATAGTTGTAGGAATCTCTTGCAAAGAATATGTTGTGAAGGCTTTATAATGGGGTGTTTATCATTTGGATGGGAGTACTATATGGGGATTCTCCTTCTCATTTCCTTTTTATCGTTATATATAATTTGCATATATTAATTCATTTTTTTGAACCATGGGAATTAGTAACTCATTATAATGACCTAGGCTAGGCTTGATATTAAACCAACTGGATGCACTATAACCTAAGAGTATATTCAACAACCCAAAAGCCATGTATGCCAATAACCTGTGACTTAGCAAGGGTTGAGGTGTCTCAAGGCACAGTGGAGTGCACCTCTATTTGAGGGGCACCTACCCTTCTAGCTTTATCACAATGGGCCAAAGTCTCATTGGGGATTTGAAATTTGGTGGAGAGAGTGCGAAACCTACCCTTCCTACCATATTGTCAATCCACCTCAATGCTATCTATAATAATTGCTCACTATCAAAGGAGTTGTATAGTTGCCACATAAAAGAAAAAAAAATGTATGGTAGGAGGAGCATTTTTTCTTTTCCTCTTTTTACCTTTTTTTCAACTTATAATGTCGGGCCTAGCTTTTGCCCAATTTCCTCTCTGTGGGTGGAGGCCGCATGAATTTTGAATGATTATTTCAACTTTCAAACTTAATTTTCTTCTGCCGAGCACAATTATTTTCCTCTGCCCTCCTTCAATTTTGTAGACTTAATCAATGAATCTACGCTTTCCTGAGCCTCTTTATTCAAAGTCTGGATCTTACAATGCAAGTAAGGTTTCTTGGTTGGAAGGATGAGTATAAAAGAGCCCTCACTGTTCAGGAACTGAGACAACATATGTGCGATTTCAAGAACATGATGTATGTTGTAGATCCACGTCATAGCAAGTACCTTACTGCATCTGTGATGTTCAGAGGCAAGATGAGCACCAAAGAGGTGGATGAACAGATGATGAATATTCAGAAAAATAATTCCTTCTACTTTGTGGAGTGGATCCCCAACAATGTGAAATCCAGTGCATGTGATATCCCACCAAAAGGTCTGTCCATGTCATCCACGGTCATTGGGAACTCAACATCGCTTCACGAGATGTTCAGGAGAGTGAGCGAGCAGTTCACTACCATATTTAGGAGGGAGGAGGCCTTCTTACATTGGTACACTGGTGAAGGCATGGATGAGATGGAATTCACTGAAGCAGAGAGCAACATGAATGATTTGGTGTCTGAATACATGAAATATCAGGACATTAGTGTAGAGGATGATGAATACTATGATGATGAAGAATAAGCTCAAGAATGCTATGACAAAAGCTTACATAATGCCATCGACAATCGGTAGTTGTTTCAATGCCTAATAGTTGTTTGTTTGTGGAATTCATTTGAATTTTTTATTCTTGCATGGTCTGCTTTATTCTCATCAAAGATTTTGGCATTGAATGCATAAACTTTGTATACAACTCCTACATTATGTCCTTGGTTTTGTTGATCATATTGAAATATTGAGAAGATGTAACTGCTTGTCAAAATTATATGGGAAATTCAATCATGCTTGGACACTCCTCTGTATTATATGTTATATAATTATGGTGTTGAATGGCTTTGTAATACTGGGAATTGTAAACAGGAAATACAACAATTCTCTGAAAATTCAAATTAGGGGATTTCGTGAGAACAATGTCCACTATAGTATTCTATATAGAGATTGTAATATTTAAGAATATGAGCTTCACTGTTTGGGACGTAGGGGCCAAGATAAAATCTTCTATTTGTGGAGATAGTATATGGTCAAGGCCCAGTTATATTTCAGAGTTTTTATCTATTATTACTAAAAGTTGGCTCATGATTTCTCTTTTAAGAAGTTTGATTCTTTAAGCCATGTCTGTATATGCTGGATTCATTTAGTAAATTCATGATATAGCATTGTTGGATTCATTAGATAAATTATGACATGAGATTTTTTGTTTGGGGGATTTTATAATGTGTATATGTTGGATTTGGATTCATTTGTAAAATCTATGGCTTTTTATCGTTGGTGGGATTCTCTTGATAAATTTATGTTTGTTTGTGGACATGAACTTTCATAATAATATATACTCTATAGATATCATAATATATATTATTTCAGATTCACTCAGCAAACTCATATATTATATGATTGTTGTTTTGTATATAGATGTTAAATTTTATAGATACATAATTTTTATTTTTTATTTTTTTATGTAGAATGTAGATTTTTTTGTATCTAAGAGATATAAAGTAAAGTTGACAGTCAACTTTTCTTATATTCTAAAATTGTTCAATTTTTTTCCAGTAATATTTTTCGTGATTCTTTTGTTATACAGGGTAATGTTATCTCAAGCTATGTACAAATAAGCACTCAAGTATGAGAGTGGTTAGGTAAAAGGGTGTTTGCAAGAAGTGGAGAAAACTATGAATGAATTCATAGTCCATATTTAGTGTTAGGCTGTGATTTTATCTTGTGGCTTTGTTATTTTCATGTCAATATTGTTCTTACTTATGCATTCATAATGAGATTAGGATGTTTTTGATATCTATTTTTGTTCTTTGTTGCGAGCTGGAGCTCATATGACTGTGGATTCTATTTGAGCCAATGTTGATTGCCATCTCTTCTTTTTCTTTTATAATAGAGTTTTTGTGTTGTATGCTAGAGTTTTTAAATTGACTGTTTTGCTTCAAATTTCGATGTATTTTCGTGTATGTTTTATTACTTTGGCTGTATCTTATAACGTGGACTTGAAAACAAAACCATAGTGTTGGACAAGCTTTGGTAACTCCAAGGAGGTTTATTCTTGGTGTGATATGCTTGGAGTTTGTCTTGTTTGCTGGCATGATTTTGAATCATTATGAGTGGAAAGTGTCCGCACATGATTGTTTAACAAGAATATGATATATGTTGGGATGCATTTGTTGTGTTTCAATAGATTTCAATTTGTCTCTGCATATCCAAAATCCAATACATTTTTTGGCTGCTTGATTGTATTAATTTTGGTTTTCTAAGTGGTTTGGGCCCTATGATGGGTGCATTCTCTGGCTCTAGAAAATGTGACCTTGGGGCATAAATGTAGTAAGTGTGACTTAAGAAGAGGCAAGGATTTATACTTGTTACATAGAAACTCCTTTCATGCATTGTATTGTTGTTATTTTAGGTTTTTTTTATTTCATGGATTTTATATAAATTTCAGCTCGATATGTGTACTAAATTGTATGGCACTTTTGGAGACTAATATAATATTATGTTTGTTGCGCAGTTTGAGTTTTGCTTCACAACATTGCCTTTGTTTCCAGTTTTTTATTCAATCATGGCTTTCATTCATTCACTTCAAGCATAAGATATGACAATGATATCTAATCCCAAAAAGGTAAATAATAATTGTTGTTTGATGATTTCAGGCCTCACAATATCAACTTTAAAATCTTTCCAACATGCTGATTGTGCCTTGAGTGTGTTGTGTAAGAGTCGGTCTTGTCAGTCCTCCGTCAGAGATCAAAAACTCTTTTTGCATTTCATTTTTATGTGTCTCGTTCATTTCACTCAGTTGCATTCCACTAGGGGCATGCCATAATCTGACGGAAAGGTCTTGTGAGTCATTACCCCTCATGATTCGTACCTGTTGGTTCAGGTCTGTTCATTGAAATTTATTAAATCAATTTTAAGTCATTTGCAGTCCTGTTCTAATATCTTGGTCAGCAAAAAGTTATTTAAGATTTTTAGGTCTTTTAGGCCTAGGGTTTTTTTTTGCCAGCAGGTCAGAGGGAAGTTTTAAATCAGTGTTTATTCCAGAAATATCAACGTCATATTGCTAGACTATGACTTTTCTTCAAAACCCCGTTTTGAAGAAAAAGTCATCTTTTTGTCTTTTGAAATAATTGCCATAGATTTTTCAGTTGAAGATGTTCACATGCAGCTTCTCTTGATCTTTTTCCGAAATCCAACATCAGTCACCCCTGCAAAATCAACCAAGAAGTCCTCATTCAAAGTCAGAAGAAACAAATTTTATTTTAAAATGTGAAAGGAGCCGAGACCAAAACATTACATAAATGGGTTTGTAAGGAAATTCCATTATTTTTACATCCATTTGCATCCAAGAAGATCAGTTGAAATCGACTTGAGCAGGTGAGAGGGCTAAACTACATTTTGGAACTAAGACTGAATGTTTGTGTGTGGCGCGGCGCATTGGGATAGACCGCGGTGCACTGAAAATGCGCGGCGCGTAGAGCGTTTTTGCATAGTGCAAAATTGCACTGATGCAGAGCATCCAGCTTGTGCGGCGCGTTGGGCTGGAGCATGGTGCACAGGCTCGAAAACACTAATTTTTGCCATTTCTTCTAATTTCCAAATTTGATCAATTTACTCGTATTGATAAGGATGTGTCAGAATTTTAAGGATCCATCGTCTATCTGGGGAAAATGCTGCACATTCCAGTTGCCTTGACGTCCTGTACACACTATTTTGAAACCTTATCCGCAGTAAGGGAATCAATTGTTGCACTTCACAGGTTATGTGTGTTTCATCCTCTCCGGTTACACCATCAAAAGATCCATCATGGATGTTAGAATGTGCAACCATTCCTCCATGGAGTGCAAATTACAATATCGATGAACCAAACTCAGATGATGTTGTGGTTCGTAGTCGCAATTAGAATCTTCCATTCAAGGCTCTGATTTTGGAACGTTTTCTGATGCTGGGCAGTTTGATCATGATGGTCTGGAGCAGAGGCATTTATCTTAGCCATTTTCAAATGCTACACATAATATGGTGAAGTTGGATCTGTACTTTTATGGCACAAGGTTGATTCTGATTGCTAAGTCACTATAATCTCGAGGCGCCCATGTATATCCCTTTTGCAAACATAGGCGTGATTCAGGGGCGATTTTTCAGAGAAGGCATTATTTTTTTATTTTATTTTTTGCTTCCATTCAGTCTCGATTTTTTGAAGATGACATATAGCTTTATCATAACGAGTTTGAAAGCTAGTTTGCATGGCAGCTGTTGATGAAAGATGATGGTAAAGAAGCAGAAGCAAAACTGGAGAACTGTGAGGTTTTACAAAGCCTGCTTTGCATTCAGGGAGCCCTACAAAGCATTATGCGATGGCACATTCATTCACCATATGCTAGAATCTCATCTCGGTACAGTCAATGAGGCTCTCTCTGGCCTTTTGGGTGGACATGTCAAGGTTTTTGTCACAAGATGTGTCATTGAGGAGCTGAAAATGCTGGGAGAGTCATTTTCTGGAACCGTGTTGGCAATTCGTAGATTCACGACAGCAAGGCGCAATCATGAGTCACTTAAAAGTGCTACAGAGTGCCTTGAGGCTATGGCTGGTGCAGATAATCCAGAGCACTTCTTCGTTGCAACTCACGATAGTGGTCTCCGCTAAAAGTTGTGGCAGGTTCCAGGTGTTCCTGTTGTATTTTTTCAAAAAAAAATTACTTGCTTCTTGAACCACCTTTCGAATATCCGCATCAAATTGCTAAGATGACTGAAGTGGAACACATCCATATGATGGAAAGAGAATTCAAATTGTTGGAAGCCCGTGAAGAAAAAAGACTGCAACCCAAGCAGATGTCACCGGTGCACCTGAAATTTCAGGGGATGAAATGCCAAAGAAAATAGAGTCAAGGGATAGGAGCAAGAATAAGAATAAGTTAGCAGTGAAAGATTGACCTAGATTCGAAAGGTAAATGTAAAGTGGAAAGTCAAATATAAAAAAAAAACTAAATATAAAACGGAGATATCTGCAGATGCAGAGAGATAGGAAACGGATTGCCTTTTTTGTCTTTAGCCACGATTTAATGGGATCCATGCTACACCTTTTTATTGGCCATCAGATATTTTCAGCTAAAAAATGTAACGCTATTTTATCTTTAGAATGGATGGATGACTCTTTCTCTATTTTTATAATTTCAGTTGTAACAGCTCCCCATTTGGATCGATTTGTTTTCTCATAGTGGAGCTTATTTATTGTATTGTAAAGCATTTGTAAAGGGTTGGAATTTCTAGGAGCAGTGTGGAGGACAAATCTAGCGCTTTCATTGTACAGTTTTGGCAGAGATTTTAATGAAATGATGCAGCTTTGATTCCTGAGATCCATGTGGTGTGAGTTTAGCATATGTTCTTCTTACTGTTCCATGAGTAAATTGTTATGTTTTTAGTTCATTTATAATCATTTCCGGCTGAATGTTTTTAAGTAAGAAAGGTAGAATTCAGTTTATTGCTCTGCCTGGGAAAAACATTCATCCTCTGTGTGTCTTCTTCTGTCTGAAAAGGATTCATTATATATGCCCTTTTCAGCTTCTCAACAGTCTGTGCACTCCATATCATTTCAGTTTGATTGCGAAACCTCATGCCTATCTTTCCTCATGAAAAAATCTGTATTTTTGAGTTAATTTCTTAGCTACTGCTGTCCTTTGGTCACATACAGCCTAGAAAATTCAGTCATTCAATCAATTACCTCTCTTTCATATCTATTTACTAGCCTAAAATCAGTTCTCATTTTAAGTCATCTCAGACCCTATTGAGTATTTTTACTGAGTTGACCTGGAGAGAGCCCTCTCCTATCCTCGTAGGGCTAGCTACGAGGCTGAGCGTGGTTTGATGTTGAACCTAGAAGCTTGCCTTTTCAGCCTGAGGCAAATCTAGGCTCTAACATAGTGGCGACTCAGCTGGGGAAAAAATGGTTTGCTTGTTGATGTCATTGGTTTTCTAAGCTACAGATGAAGCCTGAAGTTATGCCAGGTAGCCTTCAAAACGCTTTTGCTTTGCATTAGCGGAAGTATATAAACGCTGCTTCAGTCAATCTCCGGTCTAGCTTGTAATCGTGACATCTAACTTGTTAATTTCCCCAGTACATGTATCAAGTTCAGAGCTGATTGTTGATGGACAACGATCTACATGTATCAAGTTCAGAGCTGATTGTTCTGATCGATGGTGGACAACGATCAGACATAAGAAGGTTGAAATCATTCACCTGACGACTCCATTCACTGAAGAATCTAGCAATCAATGCTTCATGGTGACTCCACTACAGGAAGATCAGTCGTTTTAAGATTTCAAGATGGAATGGGTTGCAAGAAGATACGGTCCTATGAGCCGAGATCACATTTCAGGCTTTCCAAATAAAATTCCTAAGGTAGATTGGTAAAATAATTTGCCTACGTTTAAAGATGATGGTAGGAAGCACGTTGCTTTACATCTGGTTAGATTTCACATGCATATTTGCAAGTTGAAGGTTGATTTTCCTGAAGATTGCTTGATGAAGATATTCCTGGCCACTCTGGAAGGTGAAGCCCAATCTTGGTATGAAAGTTTGCCGCCTGCTTGTATTTACTGTTTAAAGGATTTTCATGCCATGTTCTTTGAGAAGTATAAAGACTCTTATCCATCATTAAATCTAGTTCATGACTGTTGCAAACATGCTTCTACTTTTATTGAAAGCCTTGAGAAATATTATGAAGATGATAATTTCATGGATGATGAGATCATGGAAGCCCTGTATGAAAATCCATTTCAGCAGCATCAAGATGATCAGGAAAATTTGCAGTAGGATTAAGATCTTAGTACGATGGAAGATGAAGGAATTTTGCATCTTGACAGTCAACAGGAATTACATGAAATGGATCAGCAGTATGAGGAAAATCTGTAAACTCCTTCACTTGAAATCAATGAAGACAATCACTGTTTGAGCAAAAGAAAACAAAAAGTATTATCTCCTTTGTCTGAATATGAGATAGATCAACTCTTGAACGGTGATGTTACAGCCCAAGCTAAAGCAGATCTGCAGTGTGCACATGGTCAAGAAGGTGATGGTGGAACTTCTTCCTTTTCTGAAAAGGATGACAGTCCTGTAAGCAACTTTATAGATCAGCAGGTTGAAGATGTCCATATAGCTGAAAGTGATGAAAGAGAAAATGTCGTTTCAGATCTGTCCATAGAAGAAGACAACATGCAGGGAAGTCAAGTTTCAGAATGTGATAACATTAAGTCAGCCATTTCAGATCTAGATTCAGATTGTGATGACCAAGAAAACCTTGTACTAAGTCCCATGAAAGAAAGCTGCATCATTGAGGCTGCCTCAAATGAAGAAAACAGGGTTGCAGACCTAAATTCTCTCATCCCTTGGAACTAGATCTTCATGAGGAGGTAGTTCATTCCCTCTATGAAAAACAAGGTGACATTTTCGTTCAAGAAAGTGAAAAAGTTTCTTTGGATGAATCATTGGTAGATGATAGAGATGTTAGTGTTGGGTTTCAAGAATCATTCGAAGTTTCTTTTCTTATGATTGATGAATGTAAAGACAATCTCACTGTCATATCATATGAAGATGATCCACAATATAGTCAGACTACCGAAGATCAGACCATTCAGGATTCCATTTCAGATTCTTCTCCCTATGTTTCATGTTTTGAAATGTTGTTTAAAGAGGAAATCTGCTCATCTACTTGTTCAAAATTTTTTGAGGACCACGAACATGCTTTTACTGAAGTACATTATGAAGGAAGATCAGAATCAAAGGAGAAAGACACCTTGCTCGTTCAGCAGGAGGTAAATCTTCATGTTTTTCAAGATCCTCTGGCAAATCTGTTACAGCCAGCAGTGAAGGTGATGATTGCAGTATTCAGTGATGAAGAAGATCATGGTCGATTATGTTTTTGGATGCCAAGTTACAAGTATCTACTGTTGACCAGAAGATCTGATCAGGAGAATCAGTCAAGAAGGCATTTGCTTGATTGGTTACATCGGCATTTTGATATAGTTTGATCGTATATTGTCTTGTAAGAAACATAGGTGGCCATGTACTACCACCAAGCTTTAAGTTTTAAGTTCAGGTCTCAGTATTTTGAGTTAGTCTGTTAGAGTCAAATTTTTTCAGTCATTTCAGTTTGCAGCGAGTTAGTTTGAGTCAAAGTTCCAGTCAATAAATTGAGTCATGTTGGTTTGTCAAAATAATGGACTCCATAGCCCAATGGACGAAGGCATTGTCTGCTCTCCCAAAGATCTGTTGTTCTTGGCACCTCCATCCCCATTGGAGCCAATGTTAGAGTCGGTCTTGTCAGTCCTCCGTTAGAGATCAAAAACTCTTTTTGCATTTCATTTTTATGTGTCTCGCTCATTTCACTCAGTTGCATTCCACTAGGGGCATACCATAATCTGACGGAAAGCTCTTGTGAGTCATTACCCCTCATGATTCGTACCTGTTGGTTCAGGTCTATTCATCGAAATTTATTAAATCAATTTTAAGTCATTTGTAGTCTTGTTCTAATATCTTGGTCAGCAAAAAGTTATTTAAGATTTTTAGGTCTTTTAGGCCTAGGGTTTTTTTTGCCAGCAGGTTAGAGGGAAGTTTTAAATCAGTGTTTATTCCAGAAATCTCAACGTCATATTGCTAGACTATGACTTTTCTTCAAAACCCTGTTTTGAAGAAAAAGTCGTCTTTTCGTCTTTTGAAATAATTGCCATAGATTTTTCAGTTGAAGATGTTCACATGCAGCTTCTCCTGATCTTTTTCCAAAATCCAACATCAGTCACCCCTGCAAAATCAACCAAGAAGTCCTCATTCAAAGTCAGAAGAAACAAAGTTTATTTTAAAATGTGAAAGGAGCCGAGACCAAAACATTACATAAATGGGTTTGTATGAAGCAAAAAATCAAGTTCTCAATTTTATAAGGCAATTCCATTATTTTTACATCCATTTGCATCCAAGAAGATCAGTTGAAATCGACTTGAGCAGG
This sequence comes from Pinus tabuliformis, assembly GCA_031772625.1. Taxonomy (NCBI): domain Eukaryota; kingdom Viridiplantae; phylum Streptophyta; class Pinopsida; order Pinales; family Pinaceae; genus Pinus; species Pinus tabuliformis. Next base: position 1,684,094,331 of record CM062816.1, on the reverse strand, counting down.
TGAGAGGGCTAAATTGCATTTTGGAACTAAGACTGAATGTTTGTGTGTGACGCGGCGCATTGGGATAGACCGTGACGCACTGAAAGTGCACGGTGCATGGAGCATTTTTGCACAGTGCAAAATTGCACTGGAGCGACGCATCCAGCTTGCGCGGCACGTTGGGCTAGGGCGCGGCGCACAGGCTCAAAAACACTAATTTTTGCCATTTCTTTCTAATTTCCAAATTTGATCGATTTCTTCGTATTGATAAGGATGTGTCAGAATTTTAAGGATCCACTGTCTATTTGGGGAAAATGCTGCGCATTCCAGTTGCCTTGGTGTCCTGTACACACTATTTTGAAACCTTATCTATCGTAAGGGAATCAATTGCTGCACTTCACAGGTTACGTGTGTTTCATCCTCTCCGGTTACACCATCAAAAGATCCATCATGGATGTTAGAATGTGCAACCGTTCCTCCATGGAGTGCAAATTACAATATCGATGAAACAAACTCAGATGATGTTGTGGTTCGTAGTCGCAATTAGAATCTTCCGTTCAAGGCTCTAATTTTGGAACGTTTTCTGATGCTGGGAAGTTTGATCATGATGGTCTGGAGCAGAGGCATTTATCTTGGCCATTTTCAAACGCTACACATAATATGGTGAAGTCGGATCTGTACTTTTATGGCACAAGGTTGATTCTGATTGCTAAGTTACTATAATCTCGAGGCGCCCATGTATATCCCTTTTGCAAACATAGGCGTGATTCAGGGGCGATTTTTCAGAGAAGGCATTTTTTTTTTTTTTTACTTCCATTCAGTCTCGATTTTTTGAAGAGGACATATAGCTTTATCATAATGATTTTGAAATATAGTTTGCATGGTAGCTGTTGATGAAAGATGAGGGTAAAGAATCAGAAGCAAAACCGGAGAACTGTGAGGTTTTAAAAAGCCTGCTTTGCATTCAGGGAGCCCTACAAAGCATTATGTGATGGCACATTCATTCACCATATGCTGGAATCTCGTCTCGGTACAGTCAATGAGGCTCTCTCTGGCCTTTTGGGTGGACATGTCAAGGTTTTTGTCACAAGATGTGTCATTGAGGAGCTGAAAATGTTGGGAGAGTCATTTTCTGGAACCGTGTTGGCAATTCGTAGATTCACGACAGCAAGGCGCAATCATGAGTCACTTAAAAGTGTTGCAGAGTGCCTTGAGGCTATGGTTGGTGCAGATAATCCAGAGCACTTCTTCGTTGCAACTCAGGATGGTGGTCTCCGTTAAAATTTTTGGCAGGTTCCAGGTGTTCCTGTTGTATTTGTTCAAAAAAAATTACTTGCTTCTTGAACCACCTTTCAAATATCAGCATCAAATTGCTAAGATGACTGAAGTGGAATGCATCCATATGATGGAAAGAGAATTCAAATTGTTGGAAGCCCATGAAGCAAAAAGACTGCAACCCAAGCAGATGTCACCGGTGCACCTGAAATTTCAGGGGATGAAATGCCAAAGAAAATAGAGTCAAGGGATAGGAGCAAGAATAAGAATAGGTTAGCAGTGAAAGATCGACCCAGATTCAAAAGGTAAATGTAAATTGGAAAGTCAAAGATAAAAAAAAAACTAAATATAAAACAGAGATATTTGCAGATGCAGAAAGATAGGAAACAGATTGCCTTTTTTGTCTTTAGCCACGATTTAATGGGATCCATGCTACACCTTTTTATTGGCCATCAGATATTTTCAGCTAAAAAAAATGTAACGTTGTTCTGTCTTTAGAACGGATGGATGAATATTTCTCTAATTTTATAATTTCGGTTGTAATAGCTCCCCATTTGGATCAATTTGTTTTCTCATAGTGGAGCTTATTTATTGTATTGTAAAGCATTTGTAAAGGGTTGGAATTTCTGGGAGCAGTGTGGAGGACAAACCTAGCGCTTTCATTGTACAGTTTTGGCAGAGATTTTAATGAAATGATGCAGCTCTGATTCCTGAGATCCATGTGGTGTGAGTTTAGCATATGTTCTTCTTACTGTTTCATGAGTAAATTGTTATGTTTTCAGTTCATTTATAATCGTTTCCAGCTGAATGTTTTTAAGTAAGAAAGGTATAATTCAGTTTATTGCTCTGCCTGGGAAAAACATTCATCCTCTGTGTGTCTTCTTCTGTCTGAAAAGGATTCATTATATATGCCCTTTTTAGCTTCTCAACAGTCTGTGCACTCCATATCATTTCAGTTTGATTGCGAAACCTCATGCCTATCTTGCCTCACGAAAAAATCTGTATCTTTGAGTTAGTTTCTCAGCTACTGTTGTTCTTTGGTCACATACAGCCCAGAAAATTCAGTCATTCAATCAATTACCTCTCTTTCATATCTATTTACTAGCCTAAAATCAGTTCTCATTTTAAGTCATCTCAGACCCTATTGAGTATTTTTACTGAGTTGACCCGGAGAGAGCCCTCTCCTGTCCTCGTAGGGCTAGCTACGAGGCTGAGCGTGGTTTGATGTTGAACCTAGAAGCTTGCCTTTTTAGCCTGAGGAAAATCTAGGCTCTAACATGTTGGATTTATCACATATAAACATGTTGATTGTTCCTTGAGTGTGTTGGAAGAACGCATCAATATGATTGATGATAGAGTGGTTGTTCATAATCTAGCTTCTGTTGGGCAGCAACAATCGTAGTTGAACCAACTCCTTCAACAACCCATACAACCAGTTATTCCCTTTCAACTCCAACAACACCTTCTTCCACCCATGGTACCTGTACAACCCATACAACCAGCTAATCCCTTTCAACCAGCTACAATGGATCCTAACTTAAGACGGGTCTATGTGGGTATTGTTCCTGAACACATGTAACATTCTAGAATGACTAATTTTTTCTCTCCTTATGGAGACATTGAAGAAAGCCTTGGTGGTTGATAGACAAACTGGTAAGTCTAAAGGATACCCCCTTATTCTTTACAAAATAATTGAAGCAACAAATTCAACCCTAGAAGAAGTTGTTAAATCAATAGATGGGCATCAACTTTTTTGTAAATTAGCATTTGAAGGGCAAAAGCAGAAAGTTGCAGCAAACCAGGGCCAAGTTGTTCCTCGTTTGAAGGATAAAGGTGATGTAAATCATGTTTCACAATATGGTGGACTGGGTCATGGGCCATTCAACCTGCCACTTACTGGTAATCAGAATATTGTGAACCCAACATCAGTACCAGTTACCAGTCTAAATCCATATGTGGATTAAGTGATGTAGCACTACCAAGTTTGTCTATAGACCTTGTTGCAATAAACCTCCCTTATTCATTAACTCTTCAACACTATTAGACTTGGGCCACCAACTTCTTCTCCAAGGAACAACTTCTGGTCAGGCATCAATAGGTGCAGGGAATTATGGTCTTGGTCCATATGGATTCTCAGGATATGGAAGTCACTCATATAGTAGTTTTGGAGGTGCAACATCTCACTATGGGATTTATTCAAGTTCATTCGTTTCCCAAACTACTCCATATGATGGAGCAAGTCATTTCCCCCTTACATTTCATCAAAGTAAACTCCAAGGGACATCTCCATCATCAAGAGTTCTAACTGGCATGCAGTCTTACTACACATCCTAGGTTTGTGCTCATTCTTATTCTCCTTCTCCAATTTGTTTTAGTTCATTTTCAATTGTATTTATATATATTTTAAATGTTTTTTTTAATCTTTTGTTTTCCAGTATATGTCAAACACCACTTATGAATCTGCTAAAATTTTTCTTTGGATCTCTTTTATTATTTTTCTTCTAACATCTTTCTCTGGAAATTGATGAGAATAAGTTTGGAGCAAGGCTTGCAAAATAACTTGTTTCTAGCATTTTGTGTCTTGTTTTTAGTTTCTTGTAACTACTTTTCAAAAGGTACCCTTTTGAATAATCAAATACCTTGGCTTCTTGCTTTATGGGATGTGATGAGAATAAAAATAAGTCATTGTGGTAATTGAGGATACAAGTTGGTATTAAGTATGTAGTTAAAATTAGGTTGGCCAAATCATAGAGAAAATTTGTGTTATAATTATGGTGTACGATTACTATATGTGAGGGAAATTGTGGGCAAGATGTCATGGGCATAAAGGGCACATGGTTTACAGAGTACATTTTAGCATGTGTTTCATATTCAAAAGATGTTATCTTAACTTATTTTACTATTAAATTACCAGTTGTTAAGCTATGTGCAAATAAGCACTCCAGAAAATATTGAATTGTATGAGAGCGGTTAGGTAAAAAGGTGTTCGCAAGAAGTGGAGAAAACTCAGAATGAATTGGTAGTCCATATTTAGTTTTAGGTTGTCATTTTATCTTATGGCTTTGTTATTTTCATTTCAATATTGTTCTTACTTATGCATTCATCACGAGATCAGGATGTTTTGCATATCTCTTTCTATTCTTTGCTGCCGGTTAGAGCTCATCTCATGGTGGATTCTATTTGAGCCAATGTTGATTGCCATATTTTCTTTTTCTTTTATCATAGAGTTTTGTGGTGTATGTTAGAGTTTTTAAATTCACTGTTTTACTTCAAATTTTGATGTATTTTGATGTATGTTTTATTAGTTTGGCTGTATATTATAACATTGACTTGAAATCAAAACCATTGTGTTGTACAAGATTTGGTAACTCCAAGGAGATTTATTCTTTGTGTGATAGGCTTGGAGTTTGTTTTTTTTGCTGGCATTATTTTGAATTATTATGAGTGGAAAGTGTCCTAAAAGAACACGATTGTTTAACAAAAAGAGGATATATGTTGGGATGCATTTGTTGTGCTTCAACATATTTCAGTTTGTCTCTGCATATCCAAAATCCAATACATTTTTTGGCTGCTTGATTGTTTTATTTCTTATTTTCTAAGTGGTTTGGGCCCTGAGATGACTACATGCTTTGGCTCAAGAAAATGTGACACTAGGGCATAGAAGTAGTAAGTGTGACTCAAGAAAAGGAAAAGATTCATATTTTGTAAAGAAAAGCTCCTTTCATGAGTTGTATTGTTGTTATTTTAGGTTTTGTTATTTCATGGACTTTATATAAATTTTAGCTTGATATGTGTACTAAATTGTATGCTTTTGGGGACTAATATAATATTGTGTTTGTTGCAGAGTTTGAGTTTGGCTTCTCAACATTGCCTTTGTTTCCATTTTTTTGTTCAATCATGGCTTTCATTCATCCAGTTCAAGTAGAAAATATGAAAATGATATCTAAGCCCAAAAAGGTAAAGAATAATTGTTGTTAGATGATTTCATGCCTCTCAATATCAACTTTAAAATCTTTCCAATATTTAGTGATAGTCCTTATGTATTGCTTCTCACTGCAGTCACATACTTTTCCCCCCTATAGTTCTGAAAGTTGAGGAAAATTCAAGGGCCGCATCATCATCATCATAATATCTTCTTAAAATACCCCAACCATCGACTTCTCTGAAAAAATGTTTACAACCCTAATATTCTGATAAAATCTAGTAGCTTTTGTGGGCTTTCTTCCATTAAACCCTACTCCCATTCCATAGAAGAACACATAGAAGGTTGTTTTTGGAAAGGAAGGGGGTTATCCTACTATTTTATCTTTGTTTTTCCTTTCCTTATAAACTTGATTTTAGTATCTTGTAGTTTTGTTTATGGAAATTCTTATAGGAAGGGTTTTAAATTTTGAACAATCAACATATGCATTCTAGCAACAATTGTAGTAGAAGAATCCCAAAAAAAGTCAAGGAAGAGGGAAAACAAAACGAAATGACTTTCCATTGTTGTGCTTTTATTCTACTGAACTTATTGTACTTCCTATCTGGATTTTCTTATAGATCATTTCAATCTTATAGTCATTCATGTAACTAATTTCGTAGAAATAATTATTCTTCTTGTAGAAAATTGACAAGAAGTAAAATGGCATGCAGGCATGCTTGAGAAAAAAGGGTGGTGAAAATGAAATGGATCAACACCGAGAATATAATCATAACCTTTAGTAATGTATTGTCTTTAGATATCCTTTCAAATTACTTAATAAACTCTTTGGTTAAACTCTATTTTTTCTCGTTTATCCTTCGTTGGTGACGTGACACTGTGTCATCTTTTTGATGAATATCATTGATTGTCTCACATGACTATGGTATCTCTGCCAATTCCAAGAACATTTATATAATCTCTTCATGTCACTTCTTACGCGTAAGACATGAGCCCCATAGTGAATAATGGTGTGATTTATACTATGTACAATGTTGCATTTTATATGTTGAAGCTGCTACATGGCTACCTATAGGGATTCCTATGGAGGTACAGGGTACCATGCGGAAGTTGAGATACTCCAAATTTTCATTTTTTGTTCAGTATAAATCATGCCTCTAGGATATTTTGTTTAAAATTGGAATGCTTGAATATGAAAATTTCAATTACTTGTAGCTTTTCCTCGATCCTATAGGATCCCTATAGAACTAAATAGAATTTGCAAAATTATCTTGTTGGTGAACAATTAGATGGAATTTTTTCTCGAGTGGATAGGGTTTAATGAAAAGTTATTAAAAATGAACAAGGATGAATATGGAATGGAAATAAAATAGAATGAGATGGAAGTGAAAATGAAAACTAGTAATGATGAGATAGATATGGTAATGTATGGAATGGAATAGTTTTGCTACAAAGTGAAAATAAGTGCTTTGATGTCCTTGCAATGAATTTTTTTTGTTTTGTTTTGTTTTGTTTTTTTTTTACTTTATACTAATGTGATTTATGCTTCTCTATTTCAAGTTAAGTGCTAAAGAAATTGTAGTATTAATTTATTTATTTATTATGGAGTGTAGGTGTTACTTTTTGTTGTGTATCCTAGTGTGCACTACAGATATTAGCTAAACTTTTGTACTTACAATTTTAAGATATGTTTATTGGTTACATTTTAGGATCATTGTTGTTGATTGTTGTATTTTGACATATTGAATTAATTAATAATGAGAAGCACTCCCAATTAGTTTTCTAAACTTTATAGCCAGTAGGATTCAAGCATGTAGGTCATTAGTCATAATTCGATCATGAATATTCATTTCTGTTACTTTTTGGCATGCAAATCAGTTACAACATATTTACATGATTCACAAGGTGAGAAATCAATATTTGATGTAACTTCATATTTTAGGTTTGATAATTATAGGTCATTTACAGGTTATAAATATCTTCAAAGTTTCACTTCTAATTGAGTATTCAACTAAACATATTTAGTATCTTATATGTACTTATTTTTCCTTCCACCCACTTTTCATAAATTCCATAACTAATAGGTAGGGACCTACAACTTCGATGCTATTTTATTTGTTTAGTAAGAGATTTTCTAGGTCTTTACAAAGTTTTATAATTTGTTGAAAGTTGTAGAATTTACAATCTATAAAGTTTCAAGGTCTAATTTTTTAAAGGGTGCTAGCTCAATGGAAGAGCACCTGCTTTGCAAGTAGAAGGTTGGTGGTTCGATTCCATCGTGCCGTGATATTGATATGAAATAGCGACGATTAGTTTTTGGTGATGAAGTCTCTTTTGACCATCACCGATAAGCTTATGGTGACATTGTTTTATTCTCACCAAAATATGAAATGGTGACGGTCAAAGAACGCCGCCATATATATATGTATCAATAGTAACGGCCATGAAAGGTTCATCACCATAAATTTTTGTTGTTCATATGAAATGGTGATGGTCAATGAACGTCACCATATATATGAATTAATAGTGATGGCCATGAAAAGTCCATCACAATAAATCGGTGTTGTTCATATGAAATGGTGACAGTCACTATCCATCATTATAATCATTATTCATGATGGACCTTGAATGTCACCACAATACCTACACATTTAGTGACGCCACCTTTTGTTGGGTCCCTATAATACTAGTGATTACCCCATTACTATTGTAGTTATACCCCTTATTAATATTGTTGTGCCCCTATTGCCCCCATATTGTTATTATTGTGCCCCATAGAATCCCTCTATTGTTATTTTTGTGGCTTTATATTATTATTGTTAGGTCGGCTGGATTATATTGTGACTCCTTAGACTCCTATATATAGAAAGGAGGTTTTGTCATTTGAATCATCCAAGAATTGTTCATTTATGTAATGTAAAGGAGGTTGCCCCCTCGAAGAGGCTGAATTCTAAGGCGTTGATCTATCTTTTCTATCTTTTCTTGAGCTGGTTTCATAACATTTGGTATCAGAGCTTTGGATTCTATGGTTTAGCTGCTCCAAACAGGTCATCGTGGCATTTTCGCTATAACTTTTTTCTGTGATGTTTCAGAAGTCGCAAAAAAAACCCATTTGAGAAGAAATCGCGCTGAACCTTGGGTCTGAATTTCAGATCTTTTCGCGCGATATTTGCGGAGATATGGTCTGAGGAAGTTGGTCTTTTGCAGACTCTTGAATTACATTCAAAACAGGTGACCTGGGGAAATCGTCATAACTTTCTCTCTGGGGATCAGATTGAAATTTCGTAAGAAGGTACAGAAAGAGGACGGACTGTAGTTTCTTGTATGCATGTTTCAGATCAAAAGGTCAAAACAGTGACTCGTGGCACGTCGTACAAGTTCGCTCTACTGAACTAGTCTATAAGCAAGTCACTGTGGGAGATTTCACATAACTCTTCCTTGGAGAATCCAATTTGGGTCAGACTTGTGGCATTGGAAAGAGGACACAGAGGGCTACTATAGCTCACAAATTCAGAACTAGATGATTGGAAAGTACAGAGATACATCAGAGGCAATATCGAGCTCCTACAAAGTGAAAAAATGTGTGTAGATTTTCTTAAATTTTTGCTTAAGCTTGGTTTGAAAATTTATTTTGAAGGAATTCAAAGGGCATAGTAGAGCATTATTATCGGTAACTGATGCCCCGAGGAAAGAAAATGCAAACACCTAGTAAGGAACCTGAAAGCTCTAGCATGACTCATGAAGAAGAGGAAGAAATGCAACATGATATATCAAAATTACAAGACCAAGTGCAACAACTGTCCCTTGCACAAAAAGGAACAGAATCTAAGATGGATGGTTTAAAGAAAGATGTAGAAGCTAAGATGGATGGTTTAAAGAAAGGTGTAGGAGCTAAGATGGACTATTTAAAGAAAGGTGTAGAAGCTAATATGATTGACGTGGAAGCTAAGATGGATGATTTGAAGATAGATTTGAAGACAGACATGGACGAATTGAAGATAAATATGAATAAGTTGCTACAAGAAATGGTCCCTAAGGGTGAAAGGGTACTAAAGGAAACTCATGATGAGAACAAAAGAAATGTTAATCATGATTCCATAGACGCTAATGTTGGATCGAAGACTCACCATATTCCAAAAATCGATATGAGGAAGTTTGATGGCAAGGATCCTGCCACATGGATATTACAGATGGAGCAATTCTTCGATCTCAATAATGTGCAAAACACACAAAAGGTACGTATGGAAACTTTATATTTGGAACCAAATCAGTTTGTATGGTATCAATGGCTTTGCTCTCGTAAACCATTTATCACTTGGGCAATTTTTACAAAAGAATTGATAGCACATTATGAGGATACAAAAAGCAACACTTTTTTTAGCCAATTGATAAGTCTCAAACAAAAGGGTTCAATAATGGAGCACATTGAGGAGTTCCAAAAATTGAACATAAGGGTAAAAGATATTCCAGAGGAGCATAGGATTGATGTGTTCATAGGGTCTTTAAAGGATAATATCCAACATGATGTTCGCCTTTGGGAACCTGATTCATTAGAGAAGGCATTCAGGTTAGCAAGAAAAATGGAAAGCAAAATTATGGCAACCAGGAAGCATACCACTCACAACTATAAAGATGGAAGTGTTGTTGCCCCTAGTCTTCCACAACCTATAAGGTTGACACCACAACAATTGGAAGAAAAAAGAGCAAAAGGGCTTTGTTACAGTTGTGATAGCAAATACACTAAAGGTCATAAGTGTGCTGAGAAGAAATTATTCTACATAGATTGTGAAGAGGAAGAAGAAAAGGAGCAAGAAAGGTCAAAAGAAGAGGATATACTCCAGGAACAAAGCCTAGATGAAGAACAAATAAATCCGACCATATCTTGTAATGCATTGGCGGGAATTACCACTCCTCAAACCATCAAGATAGAAGGACAAATCAAGAAGAAAAAGGTAATAGTGTTGATTGATTCAGGAAGCACCCACAATTTTATTCATTGTAAGGTAGCAAAAGAATTGAATTGCTTCCTATATCCAGCACCAGAGTGTCAAGTGATGATTGCAAATGGAGGAACAATAAATTGCTCTGGAAAGTGCCATAATATCAAGCTATCCATGGGAGAATATGTATTGACTAGCCCAATGCTTTCCATTCCAATGGGAGGTGCTGATGTTGTACTAGGAGTCCAATGGCTACAATCCTTGGGTACAATAGCTTTTAATTTTCAAGAACTTTTCATCAAATTTTCTACGGAAGGAAAGGAAGTTGAATTAAGGGGTATTGCAGGGAAACCAGGAAAGATAATCAGCTCTAATGGTATGACAAAGCTTCTAAAAAAGGAGCAAAGAGGTGTAATTGCACAATTATGTTCGCTAGATGTTTCCACATCGGAATCATCTATTTCTCCAGATCTCCAAAAAGTCCTGGACAATCATTCCAAGGTATTTGAGACTCCCAAAGGTCTCCCACCTATGCGTGATCATGATCATGCTATTCATCTGATTCCAGGAAGTGTTCCTCCAAACATCAGGCCGTACAGATATCCCTATGTCCAAAAGAGTGAAATTGAACGTATGGTTGCAGAAATGCTAGAGGCTGGTATAATTCAACCGAGTCAAAGTTCTTTCTCTGCTCCAGTAGTATTGGTGCACAAGAAGGATGGATCATGGCGCATGTGTCCGGATTATAGGGAGCTCAACAAGCTCACTATTAAAGATAAGTTCCCCATTCCTGTCATTGATGAATTACTGGATGAATTGCATGGATCAATTTACTTCACCAAGTTGGATCTTCATTCAGGATATCATCAAATCAGAATGAAGACTGAAGACATTCCAAAAACAACATTTAGAACTCATGAGGGTCATTATGAATTTTTGGTCATGCCTTTTGGCCTTACCAATGCACCTTCAACATTTCAAGGTTTGATGAATTCAATTTTCAAACCATTCCTTAGAAAATTTGTGTTAGTATTTTTTGATGATATACTAATCTACAGCAAGTCTTGGAAGGATCATGTTGAACATGTTGACAAGGTGCTACAACTATTGGAGGAGAAACAATTATATGCAAAAAGATCCAAATGTTTCTTTGGAGTCCAGGAGGTGGAATATTTGGGTCATATTGTATCTCATGAAGGAGTTAAGGTAGACCCTAGCAAAATTAAAGCCATTAAGGAATGGAAAATCCCCACATCCATAAAGCATCTGCGAGGATTTCTCGGGTTGACAGGGTATTATCGCAAGTTTGTTAAGAATTATGGGAGAATAGCAGCACCTCTAACAACATTATTGAAGAAAGATGCATTTTCATGGACTCCGGAAGCAACAAAGGCCTTTGAACATCTTAAAGAGGCAATGTGCCAAGCACCGGTCTTAGCTACACCGGACTTCACAAAAACCTTTATTGTGGAATGTGATGCTTCAGGAAATGGAATTGGTGCTGTTCTAATGCAAGATGAAAGACCCATTGCTTTTGAAAGTCGTCCAATCAAGGGAAAGTTTTTAAGCAAAGCTATTTATGAGAAGGAAATGTTGGCAATACTCCATGCACTTAAGAAATGGCGACCCTACCTAATGGGAAGACACTTCAAGGTAAAAACGGATCATGATAGCCTTAAATACTTTTTAGAACAAAGATTATCCTCTGAAGAGCAACAAAAGTGGGTCACAAAGATGTTGGGTTATGACTTTGAAATCATCTACAAAAAAGGGAAGCAAAATGTGGTGGCAGATGCACTCTCAAGAAAGGATGAGGATGTGGAAGCATTGTTGTGTGCCATTTCTATTATCCAACCAGATTGGATAAACGAAGCAAGGGAGGAATGGAAGAATGACGAAGAAGTGTGGGCACTTATTCGAAAGTTACAACAAGATTCCAGTACGTCTGATACATTTAGCTGGAAAAATGATTCGTTATGGTACAAAGATCGCTTATACCTCTGTAAGAATTCCCAGCTAAAACAAAAGATTCTTATGGAATTGCACACTTCTCCCTTAGGAGGGCACTCAGGATTTTTAAAAACTTACCACAGGGTTAAGAAGGAATTTTTTTGGGATGGCCTTAAATCAGATATTCAAAAGTTTGTGGCGGAATGTTTGGTTTGCCAACAAAATAAAGTTGAAACAATTAAGACACCGGGTCTATTACAACCTTTATCCATTCCAAGCCAACGTTGGGAGGAGGTTTCAATGGATTTTATCACAGGTTTACCCAAGTCTGAGGGAAAGAGTGTCATCATGGTGGTAGTTGACAGACTTACCAAGTATGCACACTTTTGTGCATTATCACATCCATTTAAAGCCAGTACAGTTTCTACTGCATTTATGGAAACAATTCAAAAGCTACATGGAAACCCAAAGATTATTGTAAGTGACAGAGATCCCATTTTCACTGGAAATTTTTGGACAAAATTATTTTCTTGTCTTGGTACTCAGTTAGCTCATAGCTCATCTTATCATCCTCAATCTGATGGGAAAACTGAGATAGTAAACAAATGTTTGGAAGGATATCTTCGTTGCTTTGTATCTGATAAACAGACACAATGGGTCAAATGGTTGCCTCTGGCTGAATGGTGGTATAACACTTCCTTCCATACAACAACAAAAATGACCCCATTTATGGCACTTTATGGGTATCAACCACCATCCATCACATCATATTTAAGAGAAAATTCTAAGGTTCAGGCAGTGGAACATCACATCGAACATCAACAACAAGTCCTCCAACTCTTAAAGGATAACCTCGTGTTGGCACAAAATAGAATGAAACAACAGGCAGATCAACATCGCAGTGAAAGAAGTTTTGATGTAGGTGATTGGGTATTCCTACGGCTACAACCATATAAGCAAATGTCCCTCAAGCAAGCTAAGAAGGATAATAAATTATCACCAAAGTATTATGGTCCGTACAAGGTGTTGCAAAAGATTGGTACTATGGCATACAAATTGGAGCTTCCTGCAGCTTCTCGATTGCACCCAGTTTTCCATGTTTCATGTTTAAAGAAGGTTATAGGCGACAAGCTCCCAGTTCAAACAATATTGCCAGAACTTGACGAGGAAGGAAAAATTATATTGGAACCGGAAGCAGTCACAGAAACAAGAACTCGACAGCTACGAAATCGATCAATTTCAGAGTATCTTATCAAGTGGAAGAACTTATCCGCTGAAGATTCCACATGGGAGGATGAGAATTTTATGCAGAAGTATCCAGAACTACTCAAGCGTTGAGGACAACACTTTTTTGAAGGAGAGGGGCATGTTGGGTCCCTATAATACTAGTGATTACCCCATTACTATTGTAGTTATACCCTTATTAATATTGTTGTGCCCCTATTGCCCCCATATTGTTATTACTGTGCCCCATAGAATCCCTCTATTGTTATTTTTGTGGCTTTATATTATTATTGTTAGGTCGGCTGGATTATATTGTGACTCCTTAGACTCCTATATATAGAAAGGAGGTTTTTCATTTGAATCATCCAAGAATTGTTCATTTATGTAATGTAAAGGAGGTTTCCCCCTCAAAGAGGCTGAATTCTAAGGCGTTGATCTATCTTTTCTATCTTTTCTTGAGCTGGTTTCATAACACCTTTGGTGACGTTCATTTTTTTGGTGATGGAGGCTAAGATCCGTCACCATTGCTCATATGAAATGGTGATGGTCACTATCCATCATTATAAATCATTATTGGTGACAGACCTTGAATGTCACTACAACACCTATACTTTTGGCGACACCACCTTTGGTGATGTTCAGTTTTTGGCGACGAAGGCTCTTTTGACCGTCACCAATGAGCTTATGGTGACATTTTTTGACCCTCACTAATGACCTTTTTTCTTGTAGTGTTGACACCACCCTATTTCAAGAGACGAAGAGGGATAGGGTTACAGTGCATCCATTCTCTTGCGGTATCAATGAGGTTGTTCTCAGATGCAATCCCCACAAAAAGGTGGGGAGAAGTCACCTAAATAGTAACGTTTGGATAAGTGAGATCCTCTAGGATTACTTATTTGTTTTGAGATGCTGCCAATATGCGCTTCGGCATTAGAGCAACCAATGCTTGTAGTCAAGAGACATAATTTTCAACCAAGTGAATACATTAGGAATTCCTCTCTTAACATTTCATATAGATCTATATTTAATATATTCCTTAAATTTCCATCATACGTAATTTACATAAAATGGTTATGGTAAATCCATTCTTAGGCACTATGTGTACTAGCGCAAGAACCTAGGTCAATAGCATGTCAATACCTCACTTTAACACTAGATCATGACATGGTAAAATATAATGCACCTGTTGAGCTAATTTATGTTCCTAAACTAACACAATTATTTATTATCAATCCGGGTTGTTTATTCTTTGAGGCAAGTTCACTATTTGTGAAGATATAATATAACCAAACCTTGAAAGTAAGTGATTAAAAGCTAAAGAAAATACATCTTATCACTCTAATTCAATCAGCTTAAAAGAGAAAACATTGAAAGGGTTCTTGAACTCAAGAATTCCTCCTTCACCTCAATCAGTACTTAATGAATTAGAGATTGAAACTAAAACTCAAGATGCATAAATTATAAATGAAAGAAGCTCTTAACTTAAGAGACACGTAAGATATCCCATCATAATTCATTCATCTCAATTTCTAAATCTAAATGGAAATAAAACTGCTTGCATGTAAACAAAAGAAACTAGTTTTGATCCATCATTTAATAGAAGGGATGTCCAACTTGAACATCTGTTTTCCAATTCAATAGAATGATGAATAAGCCATTAAAAAATGAAATCAATCACTATGCATATCCATAAAGCAATCTGAAATAAGACTTTGAAAAACTAAGGCTACAATCAACCAAATTGCAATGAAATGAAGCTAGTTTAACATGGAAGTGTACTTAGCTTGGAGTGGGGGCCCTCCACCCTTGCCTTGCACACTTTGAAAGATGATTTCAGAAGCTTAGATCAGTTACACATCCATATCATTGAGCAGCAAAATGAGAATAGCACAAGTCTTCAAATTAAGTCTTCAAACCAAAAGTATTACAACATAAAAGTATAATAAGTCAATGTTTGAGCCATCAAAGTTGTGGCTCTTAAATAAGGAGTCTCATGAAACAAGCTGATCTACATTCACTCTAACAAACCAAGCTACTCTAATCCACCTATCCAAGTCGAATTCACTACCCTCATCCCAAGAAATATGACTAATATCATGGAATCTCAAAACTGCCCTATTTAGATGGGATTTCTCGATGACTAGTCATGATTGACTAGCTCCAAATAGGCATAATAAAACTCGTTCTGTTCAAACCAATCATAGGTGGCTTGGTCCTAGTTCCCAAGCTTTCCATTCATGTATCACATTCGTGCTGAAGTGGCCTGCATCCATATCAATCATGAAGTGATTACGAGAATTTATGAAATTGCCAAAATTGCACTTAAAATCAAACTTTTATAAAAACTTTAGAAATTGAAAAATTAAAGCTAAATACCTGATTGGACATCAAATATTCATTAAAATGGGATTAATGGAGTGAAAATGGATGATAAATAGATGGTTAGGTAAGTTTCTCAAAGCAAAATAAGATCAAAAACTAAGGCCCAACAACATCAATTGCTAAATTCCTTAAAATAATTTTTTTATGCAATAATTGTTATGTTGTCATATTCAAAACAAGAGAACATTATCAATGCAATTTGATAAGTAGGCTTCTCCTATATTTCTTAATAGGAAATACTGGTAGAAAATATGCATTTCAGATTGTACGATTGTCAATTTATTTGAATAAATTGCTAGATATCATTTTATTGAAACCAATTATCTTTGTACACACCTTTCCTGATGCATATATTATTTTACTACTAACATAAGATCCTTATATCACCCTAAACTGTATTAATGCAAAACCTTTAGGTTTGCCAAAATTTTGTTAATTAATTCGGCCTCGTCATAGTCCTAATCTAGTTTATTCTTCTTGTTAGTCATTAAGTTGCTTCGAATTGCTCTATTTCTACTTCAAGTGCATCCAGCACCAACATATCTAATCTTTTTTTCATTTCGTAAAGCATGTATACTTTGTTTATATATAGTAGAAACACATAGTTCATTTTTATCTTATCACTTACCGTAAGAAGTACATTTGTAATATCTACAATCATTCTACCAGAATCATCTTCTTTTTGCTTAAGATTTGAAAGGTTCCAATTTGTGAGATATTGAAAAAACCCCATATTTATGTGGATGAATATGGAAATCAAGGTTGTTTTGTTTTAGGTTCCATACATGAGTTGCAAAAATTTACACATTGAAATTTAGTGAACTTGGGAATGGGATCTTGAGCTTGTATTTAATATTGTCTTACTGGTATTAATCAAGAAGCACTAGGAGTGACTTTTACATTACTATTATGTATTTACACCATATGTACTTATGGGTGCTAGTCCCATTGACCTACTTATGAAGGTCATAAAATTATTAATGTATAATGTCCTCTTTAACATGTATACAGTGAATTGTTGTTGGAGCCTTCGTTAATTTTGAAGAGTATTATGGTGACAGTTGTAGGAGCCCAAGATGTGGTACTAATGTTAGTATTGACCTTTGATTCACCTTAAACATCTGTGTACGTTGCAAGGAGAAGATAAAGTTAGTGCTATTTGTCTACGTGTAATGAAGGATAAACATTATCCAAAGTAAGGATAACCATGACCAGGAGGATAACCATTATCCACCAAATGCTTTTGTAGAGTAGAATATTTTGCATCAAAGGGTAAACTCATATTTTTTACAGTTATGCAATTCATACATCTCCGGATCTGTGGATAACATAAGTGGAAAAGAGTTATTGAAAATGAAACAACAGTGGACAAGGAGATTTTATCCGACCATCAAATTGAAAAGTTGTCACTTGATTTAAATCACACGTTTCCACTGAGCTTAATGACGCGTGGTTTTGAAAAAAGAAATTAGAAGCATTAACTCCAAAAGGCAGAAGTATCTATTAATTAACCAGTGTCCTGGATGTCTATCTCTAGATTTTCATGACCTGCATGCTTCCGTCTGGGGTTGATTGAAACCGTCCCATTTCAAGCACCACAGAGGGACAACTCAATTCCTACACACTCTTGCTGCAAGTTTAAATATTAGTACTCAATGATTTCATTAGAAACAATATAGAAGTAATACAAGGCTATAATGTATTCATTCTCTCCTTGCAGTATCAATGAGGTTGTTCTCAGTTGTAATCGCCAAAAAAATGTGGCGAGCAGTCACTTGAATAGTAAGGTCTGCATAAATTAGAGCCTTTAGGATTACTTCTTCTTCTTCTATTTTTTTTTTTTTTTGTTTCAGACATAGCCCATATGCTTCGATATTAGAGATGTGAGTGCCTGCAGTCAAGAGACATAATTTTCAACCAAGTTAATACTTTAGGGATTCATCTCTTAACATTTCATATACATCTATATTTAATATATTAGTTAAAATTTTAACCTAAGTAATTTACATAACATTGTTATTGTAAATCCGCTCTTTGGCCATATTTATTTTGATTCTTTACTTATACATGTTTTTAATGTACGTTGCATATATCGTCAATGAACACTCCAAAGGTGTCAATTTCAACTAATGCATCATGCACGAGTTATTCCAGAAATTTTTTGTTTGAGTTTGTCTGTGTACGTGACAAGCCACATCAAAATTTATTTGAGCACAATGTTTCCAAATGGAGAATACAAACCACAAATTGTATTGTGATCCATGAGAATGAATAGAACGTGCTATTGTTTGTGGAGAGTATGAGCTGGAAGGAGTGGACAACATGCCACTGCAACATTCAAAATGCGAGACGTGGAGACATGTTGCGAGCCCTCAGCCATATATGCAAAAATAGTCAATGAATCAAAAGAAAATATAATATTCAAGTTCTAGAGAAGGTCAACAATTCATGGAAAATAAGTTGAACCTTGATGGGCAAGGTATCTACTCAGGGAAAGTTAAATGTTCATTACATTTATTGATACAAATCGATAAATATAATATTTGAATTAACTTTTACTGACTAAAAGGAGCGTTAAATTTGTCCTCCCCATATTTTATTCTATGCACCATCATTCAAGTATTGATCATTACATATACATACATTATTTATGCTGGTATTTGAAAAACAAGATATAAATTGACATTCAATCTTAACCCCGCACATAATTCTCATAACACTTTGACCCTCACTATTCTTTAGTGATCCATGCACACAGTAATCCTTGTTCTAAAACTCCCTCCATCAATCCCTACAATGGTCAGTAAGATATGTATTTTAACTCCATGTATATAATGTCTACACTACATCCACCAATGTGGAATTTTAGGTCTAAATTAATAGACTTATTTACCACGTTCCAGATCAGCACTTCACATTTACTATGCATACATTATATCCTGGAGGAAAGAATCAACATCAGAATCCAACAATATAAAATTAGGCATTTTTATTTCATTACTTTGATGATCAGAACAAGCACTAATGGATTTCATACAAATCACAACTTCATATTAAGTGGCTAAGTTGTCACCCCCATGCTTACGTTCTAAAAAATAGCTAGTATTTCCATACAACATGATTGTAGTCCTACTGTCATAGTCGAAGGCATTAATGACATATGTTTTATGCATGACGAAACATAGTGAATAATATGTATCATAACTAAAACGAGCCTGAGTGGATACAATTCAAATCACGATGCATAATGCATAACAAAGATAACCTCAGGCATAGCTAACCTAAGGACACAGGCTATACCATTGCAAACTTTAAAGATATAAATCAAGTCATAGATTTTAAATCAACCTCAGTTCGAAATTAGCTTCGATTTCAATGTCCTTCTTGAATAAATCATTTAAAGATTTTGTTGCAACCTTTATTAGTTCTGAGGTATTAGGCTCTTCTTTAAAATTCATTGGAATAATTTTCTTATAGCAATTTTATAGCCATCCCCTTTAGTAACTTATTATTAGCTTAAGACCTAGTTTAGAACCTACAAATCAGTCATATCTTATAGAGGCATATTGGTGCATAGGCCACAATCTTTGAATCTATAGTTTTGATAACATTTTTCACATACCCAACCTACTTTGATTAAATTTAGCTGCAGTAATTTACTGTTATGAAACCAGCTCAAGAAAAGATAGAAAAGATAGATCAACGCCTTAGAATTCAGCCTCTTCGAGGGGGCAACCTCCTCTACATTACATAAATGAACAATTCTTCGATGATTAAAATGAAAAAACCTCCTTTCTATATATAGGAGTCTAAGGAGTCACAATATAACCCAGCCGACCTAACAATAATAATATAAAGCCACAAAAATAACAATAGAGGGATTCTATGGGGCACAGTAATAAAAATATGGGGACAATAGGGGCACAACAATATTAATAAGGGATACAACTACAATAGTAATGGGGTAATCACTAGTATTATAGGGACCCAACATGCCCCTCTCCTTCAAAAAAGTGTTGTCCTCAACGCTTGAGTAGTTCTGGATGCTTTTGTATAAAATTCTCATCCTCCCATGTGGAATCTTCAGCGGATAAGTTCTTCCACTTGATAAGATACTCCGAAATTGATTGATTTCGTAACTGTCGAGTTCTTGTTTCTGTGACTGCTTCTGGTTCCAATATAATTTTTCCTTCCTCATCAAGTTCTGGCAATATTGTTTGAACTGGGAGCTTTTCACCTATAACCTTCTTTAAACATGAAACATGGAAAACTGGGTGCAATCGAGAAGCTGCAGGAAGCTCCAATTTGTATGCCATAGTACCAATCTTTTGCAACACCTTGTACGAACCATAATACTTTGGTGATAATTTATTATCCTTCTTAGCTTGCTTGAGGGACATTTGCTTATATGGTTGTAGCCATAGGAATACCCAATCACCTACATCAAAACTTCTTTCGCTGCAATGTTGATCTGCCTGTTGTTTCATTCTATTCTGTGCCAACACGAGGTTATCCTTTAAGAGTTGGAGGACTTGTTGTTGATGTTCGATGTGATGTTCCACTGCTTGAACCTTAGAATTTTCTCTTAAATATGATGTGATGGATGGTGGCTAATATCCATAGAATGACATAAATGGGGTCATTTTTGTTGCTGTATGGAAGGAAGTGTTATACCACCATTCAGCCAGAGGCAACCATTTGACCCATTGTGTCTGTTTATCAAATACAAAGCAACGAAGATATCCTTCCAAACATTTGTTTACTATCTCAGTTTGCCCATCAGATTGAGGATGATAAGATGAGCTATGAGCTAACTGAGTACCAAGACAAGAAAATAATTCTGTCCAAAAATTTCCAGTGAAAATGGGATCTCTGTCACTTACAATAATCTTTGGGTTTCCATGTAGCTTTTGAATTGTTTCCATAAATGCAGTAGAAACTATACTAGCTTTAAATGGATGTGATAATGCACAAAAGTGTGCATACTTGGTAAGTCTGTCAACTACCACCATGATGACACTCTTTCCCTCAGACTTGGGTAAACCTGTGATAAAATCCATTGAAACCTCCTCCCAACATTGGCTTGGAATGGATAAAGGTTGTAATAGACCCGGTGTCTTAATTGTTTCAACTTTATTTTGTTGGCAAACCAAACATTCCACCACAAACTTTTGAATATCTGATTTAAGGCCATCCCAAAAAATTCCTTCTTAACCCTGTGGTAAGTTTTTAAAAATCCTGAGTGCCCTCCTAAGGGAGAAGTGTGCAATTCCATAAGAATCTTTTGTTTTAGCTGGGAATTCTTACAGAGGTATAAGCGATCTTTGTACCATAACGAATCATTTTGCCAGCTAAATGTATCAGACGTACTGGAATCTTGTTGTAACTTTCGAATAAGTGCCCACACTTCTTCGTCATTCTTCCATTCCTCCCTTGCTTCGTTTATCCAATCTGGTTGGATAATAGAAATGGCGCACAACAATGCTTCCACATCCTCATCCTTTCTTGAGAGTGCATCTGCCACCACATTTTTCTTCCCTTTTTTGTAGATGATTTCAAAGTCATAACCCAACATCTTTGTGACCCACTTTTGTTGCTCTTCAGAGGATAATCTTTGTTCTAAAAAGTATTTAAGGCTATCATGATCCGTTTTTACCTTGAAGTGTCTTCCCATTAGGTAGGGTCGCCATTTCTTAAGTGCATGGAGTATTGCCAACATTTCCTTCTCATAAATAGCTTTGTGTAAAAACTTTCCCTTGATTGGACGACTTTCAAAAGCAATGGGTCTTTCATCTTGCATTAAAACAACACCAATTCCATTTCCTGAAGCATCACATTCCACAATAAAGGTTTTTGTGAAGTCTGGTGTAGCTAAGACCGGTGCTTGGCACATTGCCTCTTTAAGATGTTCGAAGGCCTTTGTTGCTTCTGGAGTCCATGAAAATGCATCTTTCTTCAATAATGTTGTTAGAGGTGCTGCTATTCTCCCATAATTCTTAACAAACTTGCGATAATACCCTGTCAACCAGAGAAATCCTCGCAGATGCTTTATGGATGTGGGGATTTTCCATTCCTTAATGGCTTTAATTTTGCTAGGGTCTACCTTAACTCCTTCATGAGATACAATATGACCCAGATATTCCACCTCTTGTACTCCAAAGAAACATTTGGATCTTTTTGCATATAATTGTTTCTCCTCCAATAGTTGTAGCACCCTGTCAACATGTTCAACATGATCCTTCCAAGACTTGCTGTAGATTAGTATATCATCAAAAAATACTAACACAAATTTTCTAAGGAATGGTTTGAAAATGGAATTCATCAAACCTTGAAATGTTGAAGGTGCATTGGTAAGGCCAAAAGGCATGACCAAAAATTCATAATGACCCTCATGAGTTCTAAATGATGTTTTCGGAATGTCTTCAATCTTCATTCTGATTTGATGATATCCTGAACGAAGATCCAACTTGGTGAAGTAAATTGATCCATGCAATTCATCCAGTAATTCATCAATGACAGGAATGGGAAACTTATCTTTAATAGTGAGCTTGTTGAGCTCCCTATAATCTGGACACATGCGCCATGATCCATCCTTCTTGTGCACCAATACTACTGGAGTAGAGAAAGAACTTTGACTCTATTGAATTATACCAGCCTCTAGCATTTCTGCAACCATACGTTCAATTTCACTCTTTTCGGCATAGGGATATCTGTACGGCCTGATGTTTGGAGGAACACTTCCTGGAATCAGATGAATAGCATGATCATGATCACGAATAGGTGGGAGACCTTTGGGAGTCTCAAATACCTTGGAATGATTGTCCAAGACTTTTTGGAGATCTGGAGAAATAGATGATTCCAATGTGGAAACATCTAGCGAACATAATTGTGCAATTACACCTCTTTGTTCCTTTTTTAGAAGCTTTGTCATACCGTTAGAGCTGATTATCTTTCCTGGTTTCCCTGCAATACCCCTTAATTCAACTTCCTTTCCTTCCACAGAGAATTTCATGAAAAGTTCTTGAAAATTAAAAGCTATTGTACCCAAGGATTGTAGCCATTGGACTCCTAGTACAACATCAGCACCTCCCATTGGAATGGAAAGCATTGGGCTAGTCAATACATATTCTCCCATGGATAGCTTGATATTATGGCACTTTCCAGAGCAATTTATTGTTCCTCCATTTGCAACCATCACTTGACACTCTGGTGCTGGATATATGAAGCAATTCAATTCTTTTGCTACCTTACAATGAATAAAATTGTGGGTACTTCCTGAATCAATCAACACTATTACCTTTTTCTTCTTGATTTGTCCTTCTATCTTGATGGTTTGAGGAGTGGTAATTCCCGCCAATGCATTACAAGATATGGTCGGATTCATTTCTTCTTTATCTAGGCTTTTTTCCTGGAGTATATCCTCTTCTTTTGACCTTTCTTGCTCCTTTTCTTCTTCCTCTTCACAATCTATGTAGAATAATTTCTTCTCAGCACACTTATGACCTTTAGGGTATTTGCTATCACAACTGTAACAAAGCCCTTTTGCTCTTTTTTATTCCAATTGTTGTGGTGTCAACCTTATAGGTTGTGGAAGACTAGGGGCAACAACACTTCCATCTTTATAGTTGTGAATGGTATGCTTCCTGGTTGCCATAATTTTGCTTTCCATTTTTCTTGCTAACCTGAATGCCTTCTCTAATGAATCAGGTTCCCAAAGGCGAACATCATGTTGGATATTATCCTTTAAAGTCCCTATGAACACATCAATCCTATGATCCTCTAGAATATTTTTTACCCTTATGTTCAATTTTTGGAACTCCTCAATGTGCTCCATTATTGAACCCTTTTGTTTGAGACTTATCAATTGGCTAAAAAAAGTGTTGCATTTTGTATCCTCATAATATGCTATAAATTCTTCCGTAAAAATTGCCCAAGTGATAATTTGTTTACGAGAGCAAAGCCATTGATACCATACAAACTTATTTGGTTCCAAATATAAAGTTGCAATATGTACCTTTTGTGTGTTTTGCACATTATTGAGATCGAAAAATTGCTTCATTTGTAATATCCATGTTGCGGGATCCTTGCCATCAAACTTCCTCATATCGATTTTTGGAATATGGTGGGTCTTTGATCCCACATTAGAGTCTATGGAATCATGATTAACATTTATTTTGTTCTCATCATGAGTTTCCTTTACTACCCTTTCACCATTAGTGACCATTTCTTGTAGCAACTTGTTCATATTTATCTTCAATTCTTCCATCTTATCATCCATGCCATCAATTTTAGTGTCCATGCCATTCATCTTAGCTTCCATGCCATACATCTTAGCTTCTACGCCTCTCTTTAAAAAATCAATCTTAGCTTCTACACCTTTCTTTAAACCATCCATCTTAGCTTCTACATCTTTCCTTAAACCATCCATCTTAGATTCTGTTGTCTTTTGTGCAAGTGACACTTGTTACACTTGGTCTCATAATTTTGATATATCATGTTGCATTTCTTCCTCTTCTTCATGAGTCATGCTAGAGCTTTCAGGTTGCTTACTAGGTGTTTGCTTTTTTTTTCCTTGGGGCATCAATTACCGATTCAAACTAATTTTTCAAACCAAGCTTATGCAAAATTAAAAAAAAAGCTACACACCTTTTTTCACTTTGTAGAAGCTTGATATTGAATTTGATGTATCTCTACAATTTATGATCATCCAGTTCTGAAATTGTGACCTGTAGTAGCCCTCTGTGTCCTCTTTCCAATGCCACCAGTCTGATCCAAATTGGATTCTCCAAGGAAGAGTTATGCACAATCTCCCAAGATGACCTGATTATAGACTAGTTCAGTAGAGCGAACTTGTACGACGTGCCACGAGTCACTGTTTCGACCTTTGGCTCTAAAAAATATAAAAAAGAAACTATTGTCCGTCCTCTTTCTGTACCTTCTTATAAAATTTCAATCCGATGCTCAGAGAGAAAGTTATGATGATTTTCCCCAGGTCACCTGTATGGAATGTAATTCAGGAGTCTACAAAAAGACTAACTTCCTCAGATCATATCTCCGCAAATATAGCATGAAAAGCTCTGAAATTGGGACCCAAGATTCAGCGCGATTTCTTCTCAAATGGGTTTTTTTTTTCGTTTCTAAAACGTCACAGAAAAAAATTTATAGTGAAAATTCCACGATGACCTGTTTTGGAGCAGCAAAACCCTAGAATCCAAAGCTCTGATACCAAATGTTATGAAACCATCTCAAGAAAAGATAGAAAAGATAGATCAACGCCTTAGAATTCAGCCTCTTCAATGGGGCAACCTCCTTTACATTACATAAATGAATAATTCTTCGATGATTCAAATGACAAAACCTCGTTTCTATATATAGGAGTCTAAGGAGTCACAATATAACCCAGCCGACCTAACAATAATAATATAAAGCCACAAAAATAACAATAGAGGGATTCTATGGGGCACAATAATAAAAGTATGGGGACAATAGGGGCACAACAATATTAATAAGGGATACAACTACAATAGTAATGGGGTAATCACTAGTATTATAGGGACCCAACATTTACGCATGCATAATTATTCAATTATATCATAAACAAACATAACACATGCAATTATACCCATAAGCTTAAATATTCAACAATATAAAGAGTAAGGAGCCAACATACAGAACATCTCATGAAATTGAATCAGACCAGTGTAGCGAAAAGAATGTCACTTGGAAAATTGAGCACCACCACCAAACCTAGACCTGACTTCCTCCAGTTCACCCCCGAGACGAGAGTTCTTGCCATAGATTAACTACCTCTTGTTGATCTCATCAATGGATATTTAATTCCCTCTTTGATGATATGGTTTCCTTTAGTGATGTCCCACTTTTATTAATCTTTTTATCCATTTTCTGAGGGTTTTCCTAGAAAATCTCACCTTTCTCTCCCGCAAGGCTTTCCCTGATAAAAGTTTGTCTTTCTCCCACAAGGTTTTTATGTTTTTCTTAAACGTAGCATCCTTCAACAGCTAAGTAACTTAATGGATTTTTATCTCTCAATCCATTAAGATTATCTAGAATTTGGTCTAGAAGTATTATCATGAAAGAGTTATCCATTCCCATTTAGAAAAAGGATTTCATTTGGAAATAATCTCATCTCTTGGTGTCTCGTTTTGCAAGTGATTAAATTATATTTATTTTTTATTTAATAATAAATCATTTTTTTCATTTTTATACCTCAGACATAGCTTTTCTTAGCTTTGGTCAACAAAGTGTTACATACAACGAAGGGTTGTTACATTGTGACATTTGATGATCTCATTGAACCAATTTATAAGAATCAAATAGTCCTAGAATATTTATAACTACCTTCATCCCTCTTCATTTGAAAATAAGATCAGAAGCTTGAGGTGAAGTAACTCTACATAGTTATTATTACCCTTTCCTAGACCACTTTGAAGTTTGCAATAGTGCTTTTCCTGTAGAAATAAAAATGATCCTGAGCATCATGCAACATATTTTTTTCTTCATGTAATTTATAGAAAAACTATGTTTTTACAATAGATGGTGATGTGTGTTTTAATAAATACTTTATTGGAAAAATGTAGCTTGCAATTATCTCAAAGTTGGGAACTACTTGATGTGTGGTGGAATTATATTAGTTCATTAGGATTTTTCTCCCTATTATGTTGACTAGATCCCACTTTTGTGGATCTAAACAAAATCTGGCTGTAACCATTTTTTGGTCACATATTAAAAAAGAAGACACCTATGCAAAGCGAATGAGGGGAAATGTGTAGAATTGTGTTCGAAGAATGTGTTGGATGGAATGAAGAACAAAGGTTTTACTCTTTGTAAGTTTCTTGAAATTCATATATTTTTGTCCAGAAAACCATTTTTACTGCGTAATAATACTTAAATTTGTGGAATTGACGATGTTGTAGTGATAATTGCTCAACATTTATGTATGGAAATTTATTTGACGTAATTCCTGTATTGTGAAAGGGAGCCACCAGTTGCATTATGAGTGTGCTTTACATGAATTCTCCAATGAGCTTATGAGAATGAATAAGCAAAAGGAAAGTGACATAAAACATTGTTTCCAATTCATGATTTATTATGATTTGATTCAATTACAATGAAACCAATAATTGCGCTAAATTCCCTGTGTTATGTTGCAATTTTCTCATTCAAAATTTGATGCTAAGTTTTTTCTTAAAGCTCTATCTTTGGAAATACAATTATAGAGGAACGTTCCAGAATTGATTTTGATTGTTGGATGGATGTAATCAATGCCTATGATTTACCTAATAAAAGTGAAAGTTTTCTTGGTTTTTAATCTAATATCGATCATCGATTGAATACTTCGTATGGTTGGAGTAAGAGGTGAATAGCCAACTCTTGTTTGTCTTTTTCTTAAGGTTGAGGTTAGTTCATATAGGTTTCAAGAGCTAATTAGAAAGAATATTTTGATGCAACATTTTTATTTAAATAATGTCTAACATCCACAAAAAATCAAATTGTCATATTTGTAGTTGCGCCATATTGGCGGTTCAGTTGAAGATGGTAAGATTCTTTTTGGCTTGAAAACACGAGTTAATCATCTTTTTTTTTTGAGCTAGAGTTTTTGCAAATGGACCTTAATCTCCTTTAGTTGCTGCATCATCCGACATTAGAGCAGTAAGATCTCTAAAAGAAGAAACTAAGTAATGTAAGTTGTCCCAATGACTGATATATTTGTCAAAGGATGGCATTTAGAGTTGGAAGAGCTAGAGGTCAAGGAAGAAGTTGAATAGTTGCAAATAAAGAGTTGAGGGAAGATATGAGAACTCGTCAGTGAAGGCTAGAACCCGTAGAGGATGTCGGGCATTATGATCAGACATGTGATACAAGTGATGAAGAATTTGCAGAGGAGGAAGATGAGATAGTTATAGAACCTGAAAGGTCAAATTTTAAAGTATATTTTTGGTCAAGGCTTCATGTCAAAGGAAGAAGTACCTACATAGATTGGAAGTTTGGATCCAAAAGAATTCGTGGATAGGATAAATGCTTTGAAAAAACATTTTGAATATGCAGATATACCTGAAGGGAACCAAGTTAAGTTTATTATCACAAAGATGAGAGGACATTCCACATTATGTTGGGACAGGGTGCAGGAAGAAACAACTTTGAAGAACAAAGCAGAGCTCAAGAGATGGAGTAGGATGATTGCTCAATTGGAACGTAAATTCCTTCTTGAATATTATCAATTAATTTTGTTTATGAAGATGCATAATCTTAAGAAGAAGGTGATGATTCTTAGGGATCATACATAAAATTTTTATAAAGTGAACATTAGATGACGATACATAGAGGGGAAACATGAGAGAGTTTCCAGATATATCAGTGGTTTGAGATTTAATATTTAGGATGAATTAGGTATAATGTAATTGAGATCTATTGAATAATCTTATCAAGTTGCATTTAAAGATGAATAAAAGTTGATGAGGAAGCAGAGTGAAAGAAGCAAAGTAAGGTGTTACCGAGGAAAATAATAACAGAAGAGGAGAGAAGCTGGCAGCTCAGGCCAATGTTTAAAACCAAAAAGAATTAATGATGCTAGAGGGATAAGGTATTCTTTAATACGATGAGGAAGATGGAGAGATCAACAAGTGGGATGTTATACTTGTAGTCAATTGAGTGATTATTCATGGGACTGTGAAGAAAATGCTACAAGGAGAAGACATGAAAAAGTAATACAACCTAAGGTTGAAACTCCAAAGGGGGAAGAATAATGTATCAATGTTCTATAAGAAGGAGAATCTTTAATAATGAAGCGAGTGATACTAGAAAGAGACAAGGGTGTATGTCAACTAGTGCATAGAAGAATCTTATTCAGGACAACTTCTAAAGAAAAAGGTAAATATTGCAGGTTGATTGTTGATAATGGTAGTTATCACAATATGGTTTCCACAAAAATGGAAGAGAAATTATAGGTGTATAGGATGCCACATCCTACATTGTATAAAGTTTCATGGTTGCAGAAGGGAAAGCAATTGTTAGTAAGTGAGCAATGCCAAGTGGAGTTCCAAATTCGAAAATAATAAGAACATGTTCTTTGTGATATTTTGTAGATGGATACTTGCCATGTCTTGCCTCGAAAATCCTCGTAGTATGACAAGAGAGTGAGTTAATATGGAAGAAGGAACAACTACACTTTTGTAAAATATGGAAAAAATCATGTGTTACTACCAATAAAAAATGAAGAGAACAAAGAGATAGTGGATCCAAGCATACTTTTGATGAGTGAGAAAAAATTGCTGACTAGGGGTGAAAAAATTAGGGAATATGAGAAAAAATATAAGAGAAATATTGAAACAAAACATTTGAAGGTACCTAATCCGCGTTGAACTAACCATAATTTATTTAATTTTGTAAATGAAATTCTTAATGGATGGAGAAAAAAAATAGTGATTTTGAGCAGCAAACATGGTTACAAAACAAGAGATTCAAATGAATGAGTCGTAGTTGATAATTCTAAAGGAGAGTGGGCATAATGAGTTTGAGAACAATGTTGCAAATGGTAATGTAGGAGGGTATCTTTAGAAAAAGGTGAACACAAGAAAATGAATCCAACACTGATGGTTCCAATTAATCCTTGCAATTTTGTGGTTTTTAATTGCCTAAATAGTAAAAGAACGATTTTCCTAATCTAGGAGAAATAAATTCAAGAAAATCATGTGCCATCTCAAGGTAAAAGGTTGAAACCTCAACTACATCCAATGAAACTATGGTGGAAGCAAGGGATGAAAGGATTACTTAAATGGGGGAACCACTTAAGGAAGAAACCTTGGGTATCTGCTACATTATTGAAGAAAGGTAGTCGACTGGACCTCATGGAAAAGAGTCAATGACCAATTTGAAGTCTAAGTGTATGATGTAGAAGCATCAGGAAAGACCTTGATTTTCCATGAAATTTATGGAAAATATAAGTTTTTTGAATGGATGGTGAGGTGTGTATCAATAAATCGCTTATTGGGAAAATGTAGCTTGCGATTATCTAGAAGTAGAAAGTTTCCAATTGTCTATTGGAATTGTATTAGTTCATTAGTATTTCTACCTATATTTTAAACTAAATCCTACTAATTTGGATATAAACAAAATTTGTTTGTGACCATTTTGCAGTTACATATTAAGAAATAAGAAACCTATGGAGAGCAAATTAAGGCAGAGTGTATAGAATTGTATTTGAGGAATGTGTTAGATGGAATGAAGAACAAACATTTTATTCTCTTTAAGTGTCTTGAAACTCATATATCTTCTATTGATGCAACTAATTTTAATATGTAATAATACGTATGTGTAGAATTGAAGTTATTGAAGTGATAAATACTCAATGATCACGAAAGGAAATTTATTTGACTTAATTTCTAGATTTCTAGAGTGAGTCACAAGTTGCATTTCACATGTGATTTATAGAAATTATCCAGCGAGCTCCTGAGAACACATAGGAAAAGGGAAAATGATGTAGCACATTGTTTCCATGTCATGATTTCTTGTGATTAGTTTCAATTACATTGAAACCGCTAATGCTACTGAATTATCTGTGTTAAGTTGCAAGATGATCATTTAAAATTTAATGTGAAGTTTTAATTAAAAGATCTTCTTTTGCAAATAGTAATATAATGGAGCATTCCCGATTTTCTTTGGATCGTTGGTTGGATGTAAGAAATTCCTTCGATTTACTTAGGAAAATTGAAAATTTACTTGCTTTGCAATCTTATATATATCATTGATTTGATACATCATATGGCTGGAGTGAGAGTTAAATACTCAACTTCTATTTGTTTTTTTTTAAGGTTGAAGCTATTTCATATAGCTTTCAATAGCAATTCAAAAGATTTGTTTGATGTAACATTTTTATTTAAATAATATTTTACATCCAGAATAAATCAAATAGTTATATTTGTAATTTCATCATATTGATGGTTCAATTGTAGATGGTAAAATTCCTTTTAGCTTGGAAACAAGAGTAAATCATCTTTCTTTTTTTTAAACTAGAGTTTTTCTATGTGGTTTGTAATCTCCTTTTGTTACTACATGCTTCCCTTCAATAAGTTTTCATCTATGGGATCTTATCTTCCTATAACCACTATTGGAGGAGCGTTTCTTTTGCCAAACAACTTAGATTCCATAATTCTTTCCATCACCAAGCTAAATCCCCATGTCAAAAATGATATAAAAACAACACATTTATGGCGAATATTCCCCAACAGAGGAGTGCACCCAACATAATGTCTCTTCCCTCTCGCTGAGGTAAACATCCAATATACTGAGGGCATAATTGTAATTTAGCCACTGAATTGAAAAATTGAAATGCATATTTAGATGATTAGCATCATGCCATCCCTCATCCCAAATAGATGTACTACCATGATCTCCTACTTGGCTCAGATTGGACCTCCTATTTAAAACATAAACTAACTAAGTTAAAACTTTATTTTAAATTAGTAATATTTTATTATTAACTATAAAAAACTAGTATATGTTTCGAACATTTAAAAACATATGAAACATGTATACATTTCAAAAAATTATGGAACCATGGAGATTTATCACAATTTTACCATGAAGATCTTTAGTTTATAAATAGGGCTTGTTATAATACCATGCCTACCATAAATCACTTCATATGACACTTGAGGATATGACATCATGACACACGTAAGTGGGTCCACTTCAAAATATAAAAAAAAAAAGTATTTCTCACACATGACCATTTAATAACTCAAAAAACTATGATTTTGTCACATCCATTTCAAAATATTTAAAAAAATTATGTACTTGTCATACGAGACCATTTTATAATTCAAAAAACGATGTGTTTCCCACACCCATTTCAATATATATATATATATATCGTACCTTACCATTTTACAATTCAAAAAACTATGTGTTTCTCACACTTCACAATTTAGCATTTCATAATGTAATTCATTATTTCAGGATTTATGATTGAAAATAAACGATCAAATTGGTGGAATGATATCACTATCAATAAACATGAATCCCTAATAAGCATGAAAACACTTAATCCGTAATATCACGTTGTTAATTATAAAGAAAACCACAAAAATATAGCTATTATTAATATCGTTAAAATAAACTTTTTAAAATACTAATATTTTATTAATATTGTAAAGGTAAAAATATTACTTTTTTTTACACTATTAATAATATTAATATTGAAAAAAAATTGAATTAATAATATTAAGACGTAGGTACTAAGTAGAAATTATGCATATTGCACTTGTTTTAATGTGTATAGAAAACATAATATAGTATTTTTATAATATCTAAAGGGGTATATTATGAAAATTTTTGATGTATATTTTATATCTTGAAAATATGTATAGATATTTTATATGTAACTTAATGATATAAATGGATAAAAACTATAAGATAATTTTTCAAGAAAAATATTAATTTTTATTAAAGAATTCTGAAAATTACATTTTGGATGTGCACAATTGTGCATTAAAAAATGGGTTGTTTTGCAGTACAACCATCCATGAAAAGGAGCAAAATGTCAAACCTTTTAAAATACCTCCCCATGTCCAATCAAGTCCATCTGTACATATCCTAAGCCTAAATGCATAGGATAAATTACCATAAGCTACCAATCATCCAAGAATTATATCTCCGAAAAAAACATAAACAAATTTGAATATGTAATCTTCATTCATGTATGATCTCTAGTTGCATGACTTATATGAAAGTCCTATGATAGCACTCATATAAGTATCATATAACTGTTCCATGATCTTCCAAGGTCCTAGATTATGCTCAACGCCACTTTAGAGCGAGTGTCTATAGTAGTATTCCTTTCCTTCTAGATTTGACAACAAGAAATACGATCAAAACCATGTTTTCGTTGTAAGATATCTTCAGTAATAGGTATCATTGTGTGCCTTTCTATCACATACCTCCTTGAGCCAACCTAACAATCACCTACTATGCTCCCATTACTAAATTTAAGTTCGATTAAATTTAGTTTCAGTAGTTGTCACATGCAATTATACCCATAATCTTAAGGATTCAACAACATAAAGAGTAAGGAGCTAGCATACATAATATCTCATGAAATTGAGTCAAACCAGAGTAGCGTAAAGAATGTCACTGGGAAAATCGAGCATCGCTACCTAACCTAGAACTGACTTCCTCTAGTTAACTGTTGAGCTGAGAGTTCTTCCCATGGATCAACTGCCTCTTTCTAATCTCATCAACGGATATTTAATTCCCTCTTTCATGATATGGTTTCCTTTAGCAATGCGCCACTTTTATCGATCTTTTTATCCATTCTACTAGGCTATTGCTAGAAAAGCTTGCCTTTCTCTCCCACGAGTCTTTTCCTCATAAAAGCTTGCCTTTTTCAACCGCAAGACATTTATGTTTTTCTTAAACTTAACATCTTTCTCCAGCAAAGTATCTTAATGGATTTTTATCTCCCAATTCATTAAGCTTATCCAGAATTGGATCTAGAAGCCTTATCATGAAAGAGTTATCCATTACCATTCACCACTGGGATTTCATTTGGCAAGAATATCATCTCTTGGTGTCTCATTTTCAATGATTAAATTAAGTTTATTATTTATTTAGCTTTGATCAACGGAGTGTTTCATACAAAAGAGGGGTGTTACATACTCCTCCTTCAAATTTACACCATCCTTGGTGTATTATAACATCTTACAATTTATTTCCTCATTCACAGGTGGTTGTTTCTGAATTTTTAGGTTTCCATGGCCTCGCCATCTAAAAAATATCTTTCGGTATATAGGTTACAAAGGAGTTCTACCACAATTCTCCTTCAATTACTACCTGTAGCATTTGTTCAATCAATTATGTGAGAGGCTTTAGATGCCATACAACAAAACTTGATTTTAGTTACCACATTTAGTGTCATAACTTGATATAATCGTACTACTATTTGAGTAAATATGGGTTAATTTTGCCTTCCATTTTACTATTATTCCTCATTTTCATTTTATTATAATAGGAAGAAATGCATGCACTTCCAATTCTTTTGTGTTGTTGTCGAACACTTTCTTCTTGCAGTCTCCCTGCATTATTCACAACAAGTCAAACTACCAGATTTGACCAATCAACTTGTATAATAATATTACATCATCTTAGCTCAAAACATAACGATAAAAATCATAAATCATATGTAACCACCAATCATAGATCACATGTAGTCAACATACACCAAAATCATAAATATCATGCATACTAAACTAAAATAAAATACGGGTACTTAGCCTTTAATCAATCCTTAGCTTCCACCTTTATCTGTCTTTTGTACGCACTTCGGAACAGTTTCCACACTAGGCAATCACCCAGTTCCTTCTCCTAAACCATATATACATCACACGGATACAGCTATACACATCATCCAACATTGTGAAATACCTGCATCCATACTAGTACCATATGTACCACATGTACACAGTACCACCAGTACAACGTGTAAACAATACTTAATGTCCATAGCATCCTATGCATGACATATACTTGTTCCATTTGTTTTCAACCCATGTTAGTATTATTATCATAACATCAGCTCAATGCCAAACTTTTCTTTGTTTGTTCACACTATCTTTTGTCAAGTCTAATCAAACCATGCTTTATTTGTTGACTAGAGAATAAGGAATTAATGGACCTGTTCAACTTTTGCAATGAGAGCCTAACTGAATAACGTTATGACAATTATTCAAGTCCTTTTATTTAGATAATATCTTTATTGCAGGAAAATTTAAGAAAATGATAACATAAAGGTAACTTTGTGTAATACAATTTTACAATACCAATAACTTTGAGTTGTGGGATTGGATTTATCTCTAGACCTGGTCTTAATAATAGTGCAATATGATCTTCATCGAATCATAAAGAAATAATTTGATAGCTAATCTAGTATGGCCTTTAGTATTATTCAGGAAGTTTACTGACAACTTTTAGCCTTGGCTTTAGACAAGAAAATCATTGTTTGGTATTGAAATGTACTCCACACATAGAATAGTTATGTCATATGATTTCTTGTTACTCTTTCTACATTTCTTCCAACACCTTGTTGGCCATGAATAAATTCAGTGTATGTACAAAACCAATTGAGCAATCAGTATGCAAGTACATACACCTCCCATACATGAGTTATAAATCAAGGTTACAAGGTTCTCAGTTCCACACCCACTAAGTTTTTAGGCACAATGTGTACCAAGGTGTGAACCTAGGTCAATAACATGTTCATACCCCATTTTAACACTAGATCATGACCTGGTAGGATATAATTCATCAATTGTTAAATTCCTTAAAATAAATTGTTTATGCAATAATTGTTATGTTATCATATTCAAATCCAGACAACACTATCAATGCAATCTAACATGTAGACTTCTCCCATATTTCTTAATAGGAAATTGTGGTTCAAAGTATACATTTCAAATTGTACGATTGTCAATTTATTGAATAAATTTCTAGATATCATTGTATCGAAACCAATTATCTTTGTACACAACAATCTTAATTACAAGTACCACTTTGCCATCAATATGGTTGAAGCATCTTATAGATTTAACAATGAGTTGTTGCATGGTTTTTTTTATCCTCTCTCTTCATCACCTATAACCTTCTATATGACACGCCTTACTTGATGCATTTATTATTTTACTACTTGAATAAGATCCTTAGATCACCATAAACATTATTAATGCAAAACCTTTAGGTTTACCAAAATTTTGATAATTAGTTCTGACCAGTCATGCTTTGAATCTAGTGTATACTTCTTGTTAGTCATTATGCTACCTTGAATTGCTCTATTTCTACTTCAATTGCATCCTACACCACCATATCTAATCTGTTTTTAATTTTATAAAGCATGTATACTTTTTTTATATATATTAGTGACACATGTTTCATTTTTGTCTTATCACTTCCAACAAGAAGTACATTTGTAAGATCTACAATCATTATACTGGAAGCATATTTTTTTTGCTGAAGATTTTAAACGATCCTATTTGTGACATATTGAAAGAACCTGATCTTTATCTGGATGGATATCCACATCAAGGTTGTGAATTTTGAGGTTGCATACTTGAGTTGCAAAAATTTACACATTGAAATTTGAGTGAACTTGGGAATCTGCTCTTGAGATTTTATTTAATATTCCCTTACTACTATTAATCAAGAAGCACTAGGAGTTGATTTTACATCGCTATTATGTATTTACACCATATGTACCTTCCGGTCCCTCTCCCATCGACCTACTTATGAAGGTCATAAGATTATTAATGTGTAATGTCTTATTCAACATGCATAGAGTTGTATTACATTTGTGCATACACCTCACAGATCTGACCTTAGTTCAGTTTAAATGACCCTTTCATCTCTTAGATATAATTATTGACATATTTCTTTACTAAAAGAAACATTTAGGTTCCAAACTATCCATGTCCAATTAAATATGCATGTTGCTACTCAATATCAGAGTAATGACATGGTAAGGTTTAGTTCCTTTCACTAGCATATAATTGAATAATTTTCCCCATAAGGGTGTTTTAACGGTTCAACCAGTTTCCATAATCACATCAAAAAATGAACTGCATCATTACATGTAGATACACCAATTAACACAAAATATTAAATTGAAAAACAATTAAAAAAAAAATCCATTCTCTTATATCACACACAGGGACTTGTATTTCATGAAATTAACAATATTTCATGGGAACTTCATGAATAGATACAATTAAATAAAATCTCCAGAATTTGTACTATGATCCAAATCAATTACTTACCCATCAATTTTGGCTATGTTGATAGAATGTCATGAACTTCTTTTGTGAGATGTATATAGATTCCATTTAGCTTTTTTCATGTTCACCATGATCTATGGAAACATAACTTATTATGTTATCTATTTTTGTTTTCTCGTTACCTCATAAGAGTTCAACGCTTCTTCCCTTAAGATCTCTTATAAGTATAACTTCATTCTATTAAGCTATGTCTTTAATTATACTACGCGTAGAAATCATGCAACCCATAATTTAATTTTAATACAAGAAAAGTAATATGATGACACTATGTAAGGGGAGACCTATCCACATGCAATTACCCATAGGGTTCAAAATTTCCTTATCCACCATTACTTCTTTCAACACTTGCTTTCATATTCATAAGCCATGATGACCACGCCAGTAAATTTCATCATGTAGACTCTCCATAATCATACCTTACAATTATTTCAAATGTGTTCATCCATCAAGCTCGATTATGAGCATCTAAATCTAGGTCTATCATGTGTAAGTATCTTAAACCAGTTTTAAATCATGGTATAGAGACTTTGTGGCATCACAGGAGCATTTAAAAGGAACTTAAGTTTGGAAAAAACTTCCACAACATATAATGAAATAAAAAATTAACCTGCGCATAATTCCCATCTCTTAATAAGTATGCATTATAAAACTCTAACAACTTTATGGTTGACCACTTCTACCTATTGAACATAATCAAGAGGTTAATTGTTTTCACTTCTTTGCATTACTCTCTACTCCATCAAAATACTGCAAGGTTCTATGTTATATAAAAATATTGTAGAATTATTTGTTCAAATCTAAATTTACATGGTTTCTTCTCTGATAGTGCTATTATAGCTATCCACCATGATGTATGAATATAATATATAGACTTCAAAAATTCAAGATAAAGTAAAACGATTACTATGAAGTGTGTATAAAGAATAAAATTCTTAAATTATGAGCATAGGTGGCTTACAAAAAAACAAACAGTGCACAGTCGTATCTCTCAATAATTCGCTTGCAACATTAAGGAAGGAAATTATTACTGTGATGCTAAAATCAGTAAGTCAGTGGTTTCGTAGTGATTCCATTGGGAATATTCCCCTCCAACCATTAAGTTAAGGCTTGCATGGAGGTGCTTCATCATGAAGGCGGCTTGCATCGCAGCTACCATCAAATTTATGATCGTGAGACAAATAAAACATATTTGAACAAATAGAAAAATGTCAAAACTTGGTGAGCATACTCAGCTTTGAGCCAAATTGACATGTCCCTCCAATCAACGGGTAACATTTGCAATCTTCTCGTGGTAAAATTCTACAAATAATTTAAGCCAAAGAGGGTATATATAAGTCTCACTCAAATATCTCAAATAATTCATGCTTAGATTCAAATTGTTGTCCTCCATTTTCTAATGCTACACAAACTATAGGGTCATGGTAAAAGACCATCATAAGGCACACATTTACTAATAACAATAATGAAAAATAGAACAATGTTAACCACAACATTGCCACCGATTAGATAATGGTAAAACCACTATTGTAGCCAATTCAGACCACCATCATGCCATTTAACCACTCAACTCTCTCTCTCTGCTAGGTAGTACATTCTTTAAATAAAGCCACACTAACACTTCCTGCTAGCTACTTCTTGTTAGTAATTAATCGACCATGAATCCCCTTAATCCTTTGATGAATAGGAAGAAAATATTCCTCAGGGATGAAGTTCATAATTTCATCGTAGAGGATATTGGCCCTTCTGTCAACACACAACCGTAACTGCACTTGATCCTAGAGTACTACAGTGAAGTGAGGGATGTCGTAATCCATGCATATGATGGTCACCTGCTACCACCACCGGGTGTCGAGAGAAGGAAGTAATCATGGCTGTGCTCCATACTTCCATTTTTCTTTCTTCTCATCTCCACAATCCTAGTAGATGTTTCCATATGATGTGCCACCCACACCCCTCTATGGCGAGAGCTGTAGGAGCCCAAGATGTGGTATTAATGTTAGTATTGATCTACTCTTAACCTTAAACATATGTGTCCATCGGAAGGAGAGGATAAAGTTAGTGTGATTTGTCTATGTGTGATGAAGGATAAACATTATCCAAGCTAAGGATAACCATTACCATTAGGATAGCCATTATCCACTAAACTCTTTTGCAGAGTAGAAGATTTTGTAGCAAACGGTAAGCTCATATTTTGTACAGTTGTGCAATTCGTACATCTCTGTATCTATGGATAAAGCAAGTGGAAAAGTTGTATTGAAAGGGAAACAATGGTTGACAAGGAGATTTTTTCAAGCCTTCAATTTGAAATGTTTTGTTTGTTTTAAATCACACATTTCCATTGAGCTTAATGGCACGGGATTTTGGAAAAAAAATATCGAAGAAGTAACTATAAAAAGCACAAATATCTATTAGTTAACCAGTACCATGGAGGTCTCTCTCTAGCTTCTCATGACCTCCATTATTCAGGCCAGGGTTGATTGACACCACCCCATTTCAAACGCCTCGGAGGGAGAGGTCAATTCATACACACACTTGCTACAAATTGAAAGTTTAGTACTCAAAGATTTCATTAGAAAAAAATAGGGCATAATACAGGGCTATAATGCATCCATTCTATTGTGGTATCAACAAGTTTGTTCTTGGATGTAATCCCCAAAAAAAGCAGGGGAGAAATCACTTGAATAGGAAGGTATGGATAAATCAGATCCATTAGGATTACTTCTTTGTCTTTACAGAACCCATATACACTTCAGTATTAGAGCAGCCAGTGCCTGTAGTCAAGAGACATAATTTTCAACCAAGTTAATACTTTAGGGATTCCTCTCTTAACATTTCATATAGATTTATATTTAATATATTCCTTAAATTTTCAGCCTACTTAATTTACATAACATTGTTATTGTAAATTTGATGTTTGGCCAGATTTATTTTGATTCTTGACTTATACATGTTATTATTATACGTTGTGTATATGGTCAATGAACACTACGAAGGCATCCATTTCAACTGATGAATCATGCAGGAGTTATTCTAGAATTTGTTTGTTTGAGTGTGGTTAGTGTGTGACAAACTGCACCAAAATTTCATTGAGAACAACATTGCCACATGGAGAATAAAAATCACATATTGTATTGCAGGCCATGGGAATGAATAGAATGAGCTACTATTCATGGAGTGTGTGGGATACAAGGAGTGGCCAACATGCCACTGGAACATTCAAAATCTGATATGTGGAGACATGTTGTGAGCCCTCAAGCATATATATGAAAATAGTCAATGACTCAAAACAAAATATAATATTCATGTCATAAAGTAGGTGAACGAGTCATTCAAAATAAGTTGAACCTTGCTGGCTAAGGTACCTAATCGAGGAAAGTTGAATTTTCATTACATTTATTGATACAAGCCGATAAATATAGGATTTGAATTAAATTTCGTTGACTAAAAGGAGCGTTAAATTTGTCCTCCTTTTTTTTTATTCTATGCACCCTCTTTCTATTATAGACCATTACATATACATACATATTTTATGTTGATATTTCAAAAAAAAAAAATCAATCGAGCTTTAATATTAACCCCGCACATAATTCTCATAACACTTCGACCCTCACTATTCTTTAGTGATCCATGCACACAGTAATTCTTTAATTTTTCTAAAACACACTCCATCGAATGCTCTAATGGTCACTAAGATATGCATTTTAACTCCATATATATAGCAACTACACAACATCAACCAATGTGGACTTTTAGGTCCAAATTAATAGATTTCTTTACTACGTTCCAAATCAACACTTCACATTTACGATGCATACATTATATCCCGGAGGAAAGAATCAACACGGGCATTCAACATGATAAAATTAGACATTTTGATTTCATTCCTTTGATGACCAAAACAAGCACTAATGCATTCCATAAAATTCACAACTTCATATTAAATGGGTAAGTTGTCACCCCTATGGTTATGTTGTCAAAAATAGCTAGTATTGACATACAACATGATCATAGAGCTACTCTCACAGCCGAAGGCATTAATGACGTATGTTTTATGCAATCCAAAACATAATGAATAATATGTATCATAACTAAAATGAGACTCACTGGATGGAGTTCAAATCACGATGCATAATTCATAGGAAAGATAACCTAGGGCATAGATGACCTGAGCACACAAGCTATACCATTGCAAACCTTAAATATATAAAGAAAGTCATAGATTTTAAGGCAACCTCAGTTAAAAATTACCTTCAATTTAAAATTCCTTCCCAAATAAATCATTTTAATATTTTTTTGCAACCTTTATGGGTTCTAATTCCTTATGCTCTACTTTAGAATGTGTTGGAATATTTTTCTTATAGCAATTTTATAACGAACCCCTTCAGTAACCTCTCACTAGTTTAGGACATAGTTTAGGACCTACAACTCAGTCATATCTTACAAAGGTGGATTGGCTAATAGGCTGCAATGTTTGAACTTAGACCTCCAATATCATTTTTCACATACCTCCTTGACCCAACCTAACAATCACCTCCTATGCCCCCATTACTAAATTTAACTTCGATTAAATTTCATTTCAATTGTTGTCACATGCATAATTATTCAATTATATCATGAACACGGATAACACATGAAATTATACACATAAGATTAAAGATTCGATAACATAAAGAGTAAGGAGACAACATACAGAACATATCATGAAATTGAATCAGACCATAGTAGTGGAAAGAATGTCACTAGGAAAATCGAACACTGCCACCTAACCTAGAACTGACTTCCTCTAGTTCACCCCTGAGCTTAGAGTTCTTGCCATGGATCAAATGCCTCTTGTTGATCTCATCAATATATATTTATTGACCTCTTTCATGATATGGTTTCCTTTAGTGGCGTCCCACTTTTATGGATCTTTTTATCCATTTAATTTGATTGTTATACCTTAGACCTAACGTTTCTTGGATTTGGTCAATAAAGTGTTACATAAAATGGAGGGGTGTTACACTATGACATTTGATGAACTCATTTGACCCATTTATAATAATCAAATAGTCCTCGAAAATTTATAACTATCTTCATCGCTCTTCATTAGCGAATAAGATCAAAATATTGAGGCTAAGTAACTCTACATAGTTATTATTACCCCTGCCTAGACCACTTTGATGTTTGTTGTAGTGTTTTTCCGGTAGAAATAAAATGGATCCCGAGCATGATACAAAATTGTTATTTTCAATGTAATTTATAAAAAATCTAATTCTCTTGAATAGATGGTGAGTTTTTTTTTAATAAATATCTTATTGGAAAAATATAGCTTGCAATTATCCGGAAGTTGGAAACTGCCTGATGTGTGTTTGAATGGTATTAGTTGATTATGATTTTTCTCCCTATTATGTTGACTAGATCCTACTTTTTTGGATCTAAACAAAATCTCGTTGTAACCATAATTTGGCCACATATTAAAAACAAAGACACTTATGCAAAGAGAATGAGGGAAAAGTGTGTACAATTGTATTCAAAGAATGTGTTGGATGGAATGAAGAACAAAGCTTTTTGCAAAACCATTTTTACTGCATAATAATAATTAGATTTATGGAATTGAAGATGTTGCAGCAATAATTAGTTAGCATTCATGAATAGAAATTTATTTGACTTAATTACTAGATTACTGGAGTGAGCGACAAGTTGCATTATGAAGTTGATTTACACAAATTATCCAATGAGCTTATGAGAATTCATAAGAAAAAGGAAAGCAACGTCAAAAGTTGTTTTTGGGTCATGATTTATTATGATTTGATTTGATTACATTGAAACCAATCATGGCATTTAATTCTGACTGTGTTAAGTTACATGTTTCGCATTTAAAATGTGATGCTAAGTTTTTTTTTAAATCTCTATCTTTGGATATACTATTATAGAGGAACGTTCGAGATGTGGTTTGAATTGTTGGATGGATGTAATCAATAGATATGACTTACCAAGGAAAATTGAAACTTTTCTTGGTTTTTAGTCTAATATTTATCATCGTATGGCCGGAGTAAGAGGTGAATAACCAACTCATGTTTGTCTTTTTTTAAACATTGAAATTAGTTCATATAGGTTTGGAGAGCTACTTAGAAAGAGTTGTGTGATGCAACATTTTTATTTAAATAATATTTTACATCCACAAAAAAATTGTTATATTTATAATTGCCTCATATTGGTGGTTCAATTGTAGATGGTAAGATTATTTTTGGCTTGAAAACACGATTTAATCATATTTGTTTTTGAACTAGAGTTTTTCTAGGTGGATCTTAATCTCCTTTGTTTCTTGCATCATTCATTCTTAGAGTAGTAAGAACTTTAAAATAGGAAACTAGGTAATGTAAGTTGTCCCTCTAACTGGTCTATTTTTTGAAGGATGGCATTTAGAGTTGGAAGAGATAGAGGTCAAGGAAGTGGTTGAGTAGTTGTAAATATAGAGTTGAAGGAAGATGTGAGAACTCTTTGGTGAAGGATAGAAGCCATAGAGGTTGTTGGACATTATGATCAAACATGTGATACAAGTGACGATGAACTTGCAACGGAGGAAGATGAGGTAGTTGTAGAACCCTAAAGGTCAAATTTTAAAGTATATTTTGGTCGAGACTATAGGTCAAAGGAACAAGTACCTATATATAGTGGAAGTTTGCATCGATAAGAATCTGTCAAATATAGGATAAATGCTTTGAACACACATTTTCAATATGCAGATATACCAGAAGAGAACCAAATTAAGTTTATTATTGCAAAGATGAGAGGACATGTAGACTTATGGTGGGACAGGGTACAAGAAGAAAATGCCTTGAAGATCAAAGCAGAGCTCAAGAGATTCACCAGGATGACTCCTCAATTGAAACGTAAATTCCTTCATCAATATTATCAATTGATTTTGGTTATGAAGATGGATAATATTAAGAAAAAGGTGATGATTGTTAGGGAGCATATAGGTGAATTTTATAAAGTGAACATTAGATCACGATACAGAGAGGGCACACGTGAGAGAATTGTCAGCTATATCAATGATTTGAGATTTTACATTTAGGATGAATTAGGTCTAATATAATTGAGATATGTTGAAGAAGCCTATTAGGTTGCATTGAAATATGAAGAAAATTTGATGAGGAAGCATAGTCAAAGAAGGAGAGTAAAGCATTCTGGAGGAAAATAATAACAGAGGAAGAGGGAAGCTGACAACTCAGGCAAACAACTAAAACCAAAAATATGTTGGCATTATGATACAGGTGTTGTCCTTGATGGAAACTCACTCAGATGGAAGATCACATTACAGTAGGTTAACAACAAAGAATTACATATCAGATTAGAAAGAATGAAGAAAGAGAGGTATAAGTAGGTTCACCTTGACCAAGTTGCGTATACACGCAGGTTCACTGAACACAAGTAGCATATATGTACACACACACTTTCATAGAAGGAAAAGCATGTATATATTGGAAAACTAAGTTCTAAGTCTTGAAGTATTTAAGTCCATCCATGGTATCCAAGGTATTTGGTCCGAGGTATTGACCCTAGGTATTTGGTCCAAGGTAATGGTCTTAAGTGGCTTTGTCCATGGTATTGAGAAAGCCCTAAAAATATAAAAGGAGGAGAAGATCATTAGGCCAAGGTGTGCAAGTATCGAATATCTGATGAAGTGTGAGATCTAGTATGCAGGTTATTGACTTATGGTGCATTGCTCGATCTGAACCAAGGATGAACATTAGCAGTTGATGAGTGATTAGATCTAATGATGGATCATGATCTTAAGGCTTAAAATGAATTATCATTATATGGTTTTGATCATTTATATTCTAGATCTTAATACTAACGCATGTATTATTCTGTAAATCTTATGATCTGGGTGTAACTAAAGTCCAGAATAGCTGCAAAATTATGAGTTAATATTTACAGATGTATACGCTAGTTGGCTTTGATAAAAGCACGTACACACACAGGTTAGACATAGGGAAATAGTGTATACCTTTTGAAGTATGTTTTAGTTGCTTCTGTTTATTGTTGTAGAGTTCTGGGTTGTGCTTTGAGTTCTGGTGACTGTATTCTAGTGACAGTATTCTGAATGATCAAAATGATTGATTGTGATTTGCTACAGTGATGATGGGTTGTAAAAGTGATTGATTGATTTAGTTGTGATGTTTAAGTTTTAGTGATTG
This sequence comes from Pinus tabuliformis, assembly GCA_031772625.1. Classification (NCBI taxonomy): domain Eukaryota; kingdom Viridiplantae; phylum Streptophyta; class Pinopsida; order Pinales; family Pinaceae; genus Pinus; species Pinus tabuliformis. The sequence goes on along the minus strand of CM062816.1, from coordinate 1,684,049,639 downwards.
GTTGATGTAGATGTATTTGACAATTGTATTGCAGTGGTGATTGATTTTGAGCTTCAATGTAGTTGATGGGTCTACTATGAAAATTGGATGAAACAGGGCCTTCAGATTATGGTGTTGTGATCCAGGAGTATCCAGTCTGAAAATTTATGAAACGTGGTCCTTGGAGGAAGAGAGAAGGTTGTAGCCTTCTGTAGGCTGGCGCCTACATACTGGTAAACATATCGGCGAGTACAAGAGCCAGGGGTTTGGAGGTCCCTTCCAGTAGTAGCTGGAAAAAGAGTGAAGGTTGGTGCCTTCAGTAGGCCAACGCCTACATACTAGTAAACAGATCGGCTAGTACAAGAACTAGGAGGTTGTATCTCCCTTTAGGTAGAAGCTGGAGAATGAGAGAAGGTTGTAGCCTTCTGCAAGTGGGTTCCTACGTACTGGTATGATTCTGCACCAGTACAAGATTGTAAACAAGTTTTTCTTATATTAAAAGAAGACAACAACAGGTGGTTTTTGTCCCGCATTGGGTTTCCACCTTAAATCTTGGTGTTCATGTGTGTTTCTTATGTGTGATGGTTTGTTCTGATATTAATGCACATAGTTATTGTTTATATGGTTAATGAAGTACTGATTAAATATCAACATATGATGAATTAACTAAATCATAAGTTTTTTGGATATACGCTGGTTGCCTTAAATACAGTTGCGTGTACACGTGAGTTACCTTCATTGCAGTAGCGTATATGAATTTGAGTATGAAAAGAAAAGGATTATTGATTTGACTAACATTGATTCAGCCCCCGCCCCCCCGCTCTCAGTGTTATTTCCAACAAATGGTATCAGAGCAAGTCCTTTGGTAGAAGCTTGATCGCTTGAAGGAGATCCGTAGAAACAATGGGAAAGAACCTAAAGAAGAAAACGTCTCAGAAGAAGAAAACCACTCAAATGAATAGTGACAGTAGGAGAAACAATTGGTCTTTAGGTGGAAGAAAGTATTCAGATTCTGAGTCACCTCAGATTGAAGATGAACAAGCAAATGAAGCATTAGGTACAAATATTTGTTCTTCTAGTGATACCTTTCTTTGTTCATGCAATATTGTAGATATTGGAAGTGATCGTGAAAGAAACATGGAGACAAAAGTTGAAAGACTCATAGATAAAATCAGAGATCAATAAGATATATTTAACAAAAGGGAGTGTGCCTTCAAAGAAGAAGTTTCTGGATTAAAAGCTCAGCTGGAGGAAGGAAACAAAGTAAGGAAGCAGTACAAGGAAAGGGAAGGTCAATGTCAAAAGATGCAGGATGAAGTGACATCATTAAGAAATGCAATAAATGATCAGAGTATAACAATTGAGAGACTTAAGGAGAGATCTAGTTACTATGTAAGTCTTGAAGCTAAGATCCTCTCTCTAAAAGAAGATCTTGAAAATAAGCAGAATAAAGAACTACCTCAAGCAAATGAAGAACAAGAAAATGAGATTCTCAAATTAAGGCAACAAGCGGAAGAAGGAAGAAAGTCTAAAGAAATCTTGAAGAAGAAATATCTGGGAAAGGAAGAGCAATATCAGGTTGAGGTAAATATCTTAAAAGATAAATTAGAAGAAAAGGATAAATTTTTATGATTTGAAGACAATACTAAGATTTTGGATAATATTCTTAGTAGTCAAAGGTCTCCTACCATCAAAACTGGTCTTGGTTTTCATGAATCTTTTGAAGGTGAATCTAGCTCACAATGTGAGGCAAGGAACTCTTATGCAAAATCTGAAATGCTCAACAAGGAGATGAGAGGTCAACCCCATCAACAACCAAGGAAAGAAAGTCTTCAAAGAAAATCTTTTACTCCTAACTGTGGAAGTTACAGTTGGTTATTTCCTGCGATGAATAATGTTGAATGTTTTATATGTCATAATTTGGACATGTTGTAGCAAGATGCAGAAGTAGAATGGTTCAAGACCGTCACACAGAAATATCATCATCTTCCAGGTACTTTAAGGGATATTGTTTTTCTTGCAAAATGTTTGGTCACAAAGCCATTGACTACTATAGAAGGAATATGAGACATGTAAGATGATATGCGTGTAACAAGTTTGGACATAAAGCAAAGGAATGCAAAAGAAAATTTTGGCCACCATACCAAAGGGAGAAATCATCATCACACTTGAAGATATGGAAGGAAAAGGAAGTACAGTCAGAAAGATGTGGTATAAAAGAGTATATAGACGTAATAGACTCAGAGGGAGCTAAAAGTATGAAACTTCAATGTTCTAAATCTCATACACAAGTTTCATGAACACAAGTAGTGTATATATGCGAGTTCGAACCTGCATAGTGGTGTATATGTGGTTTGAGGAAAAATGCAGTGGGACAGACTCAGAAAGACTGATTTGATATGATTTAGACAATTATCAGTTATCTTTTCTGACGTGATGATAGATGACTAGAGTTTGTGCATGTTATTTAGAAGTGCTTTTGATCCTCACAAGTTGTTGATAACTTGATGTATATCTGATTCATGATGATTCCTTGATATCTCTTACTGATATATGCATGATCAGATCTGACAATGAATAGGTGGAACAGGTTCAGAACATGATATGCTTCTAATAAAGCATTGTTGGCATTATGGTTAGAAGTCTTTGGTACCTAATCAATGACGATGATGCTTATGTGGCTAAATAATATATCTTGCTATGTTAAAATCTTAGATGATACTTGGGGTCACATTGTTGGTATTCAGATCAGATTCACAGATGATTACATAAGTGGCATATTATTGTTGGTTGGCCAAGAGAATGGTGTTTTGCAGGTTACAGGTCTGGATGCAGTTGATAGATGCTTACGGTGCAGATCATATATGGTGTATGATGGTTGTTGATGACTATCATGGTCTTGTTTAGATCGGTTGTCCCTATTATAAATGTCATGTATATAATTTGATGTAAAGGTCATGAAAATACCTAATTTTTAACCCCACTATGCATGAGAAGGATGATGTAATATTTTCTATGTCAGTCATGTATAAACATTTGGTATATCCCCACTTGGTTGAGTGCATGAGTCAAAATCGATGTATCCCCACATGGTTGGGAGATTGATCTATGTATGAGTCATTGGTGATAGGAAGGTCATACTCACTTAGTTGAGTTGTAGAGTCATGTTATTCTTTTGAAAAATATTTTTGCAGACTCTGCATGTGCTCGGGGGGAGCATGGATGGTTTAGTACATATTAGCATGTACAAAGGGGGACCTCAATCAGAGATTTCAACATGTCCTCAAGGGGAGCATGGACAACATAATCTATGTCAAAGGGAGAAAATATCTTGGTCTGCCCTTTGCCCTTGATGTCAAAGGGGGAGAGTGTCTTGGTGTTATGGTTGCCATCAAGTCCAAAGGGGGATATTTTGGCATTATGATACAGGTGTTTTCCTTGATGGCAACTCACTCAGATGGAAGATCACAGTACAACAGGTTAACAACAAAGAATTACAGATCAGGCTACAAAGAATGAAGAAAGAGAGGTATACACAGGTTCACCTTGACCAAGTTACATATACATGCAGGTTCACTGAACACAAGTAGCGTATAAGTAGACACACACTTTCACAGAAGTAAAAGTGCTTATATCTTAGAAAACTAAGTTTTTGGTCTGAGGTATTTGGTCCATGGTATTTTGATCCATGGTATTGGTCCAAGGTATTTGGTCTGAGGTATTGACCCTCGGTATTTGGTCCAAGGTATTGGTATTAAGTGGTTTTTGTCCATGATATTGAGAAAGGCCTAAAACTATAAAAGGAGGAGAAGATCATTAGGCCAAGGTGTGAAAGTATCGAATATCTGATGAAGTGTGAGATCTAGTATGCAAGTTATTCACTTATGGTGCATTGCTGGATCTGAACCAAGGATGAACATTAGCAGTGGATGAGGGATTAGATCTAATGATGGATCGTGATCTTAAGGCTTAAAATGAATTATCATTATATGGTTTTGATCATGTATATTCTAGATCTGAATACTGATGCATGTATTATTCTGTAAATGTTATGATCTGGGTATAACTGAAGTCTGGAATAGCTGCAAAATTATGAATTAATATTTACAGATGTATACGCTTGTTGGCTTTGAAGAAAGAGCGTACACACGCAGGCTAGACATAGGGAAATAACGTATACCTTGTGAAGTATGTTTCAGTTGCTTCTGTTTGATACTGCATAGTTCTAGGTTCTGCTTTGGGTTTTGGTGACCTTATTCTGGTGACAATATTCTAAATGATCAGATTGATTGATTGTGATTTGCTACAGTGATGATGGGTTTTAAAAGTGATTGATTGATTCAGTTGTGATGTTTAAGTTTCAGTGATTGGTTGATGCAGATGTATTTGACAATTGTATTGCATTGGTGATTGATTTTGAGCTTCAATGTAGTTGATGGGTCCAGTATGAAAATTGGATGAAACGGGGCCTTCAGATTATAGTGTTGTGATCCAGGAGTATCCAGTCTGAAAATTTATGAAACGTGATCCCTAGAGGAAGAGAGAAGGTTGTAGCCTTCTATAGGCTAGCGCCTATGTACTGGTAAACATATCGGCCAGTACAAGAGCCAGGGGGTTGGAGCTCCCTTCCAGTAGTAGCTGGAAAATGAGTGAAGGTTGGAGCCTTCAGTAGTCTGGTGCCTACGTATTATTAAACAGATCGACTAATACAAGAGCTAGGGGGTTGTAGCTCCCTTCCAGTAGAAGCTGGAGAACAAGAGAAGGTTGTAGCCTTCTGCAGGTGGGTGCTTGCATACTGGTATGAGTTTGCACCATTACAAGATTGTAAACATGTTTTTCTTATATTAAAAGAAGACAATAGCAGGTGGTTTTTGTCCCGCATTGGGTTTCCACCTTAAATCTTGGTGTTCATGTGTGTTTCTTATGTGTGATGGTTTGTTCTAATATTACTACACATATTTACTGTTCATATGGTTAATGAAGTACTGATTAAAGATCAACATATGATGAATTAACTAAATCATAAGTTTGCTGGATATACGTTGGTTGCCTTAAATACGGTTGCGTGTACACGCGAGTTACCTTCATTGAAGTAGCGTATATGAATTTGAGTATGAAAAGAAAAGGATTATTGATTTGAGTAATACTGATTCACACCCCCCCTAGTATTATTTCCAACAAAAGAACCAGTTATGCCAGAGGGAGTGAAGGTCTTCTTTAAGAGGTTGAGGAAGAGGGAGATCAACAAGTGAGAAGTTATACTAATGGACAATTGGGTGATTATTAGTGGGACTACCCAAAAAATGATGCAAGGAGAATTAGGCAAAAGTAATACAACCTCAGGTCGAAACTCTAAATGGAGAAGAATAATGTGTCAATGTTATAGAGGAGGATAAGCTTTAATGATGAACTAGTTCAAAGAAGAAGCTTATTCAAGATAACTTATAAAGGAATAGGTAAACATTCCAAGTTTATTGTTGATAATGGTAGTTCTCACGATATCGTTTCCACAAAAATGGAAGAGAAAATAGATCTAGATAGGATTCCACATCCCACATTTTATAAGCTTTCATGGTTGTAAGTGAGCAATTCCAATTGGAGTTACAAATCTGAAAATATTAAGAATAAGTTCTTTGTGATATTTTGTAGATGTATATTTGTCATGTCTTGCTTGGAAGACCCTGGTAGTGTGACAGGAGTGTGAGTTAAGATGGAAGAATGAATAACTACACTTTTGAAAAACATGGACAGAAGCATGTGTTACTACCAATAAAAAATGAAGAGATCAAAGAGATAGTGGATCCCAGCATAATTTTGATGAGTGAGAAAAAAATGCCGACTACAGATGGAAAAATTAGGGAATATCAACAAAAATATAAGACAAAGATTGCAAAAAAAAGTTTTGAAGGTGACTAATCTACCTTAAACAAACCAGAATTTATTTAATTTTGAAAATAAAATGCTTAATGAATGGGCTGAAATAAAAATTAAAAAACAAATAGTTCTTTTTAGTAGAAAAAATGTTTATGAAACATGAGATTCAAATCAATGAGTAGTAGTTCATAATTCTGAAGGATAGTGGGCATAAGAAGTTTGGGAATAATGTTGTAAATGGTAAAGTGGCAGGGTATCTTGAGAAAAAAGCTACCACAAGACAATGATGCAACATTGATGGTTCCAATTAATCCATGCTATTTTCTGGTTTTCAATTGCTTAGGTATTAAAAAGAACAATTTTCCTAATCCAGGACAAACAAATTCAAGATTATCATGTTCCGTATCAAGATAAAAGGTGGAAAGCTCAACTACATTTAATGAAACTGTGATGGAAGGAATGAATGAAAGGATTACCTAAATGGGGGAACCACCCAAGGAAGAAACCTTGGGTATCTGCTGAATTGTTACAGAAAGGCAGTCAAATGGGACCTCATGGACAAGAGTCCATCACTAATTTAAAGTTTTGGTGTATGATGCCGGAGCATCATGCAAAATTTTATTTTCCATGTAAACATATTTTTTATGATAAAATTTATTGAGATGAAATATTTTGTGGATCTACGAATGAATGAATGAATGTTTTCTATTTGTTTCTTTATGTATCTTAATGTCTTACTTTCAACTATTTCCTAGTAGATAGATTGGGTATTGGGGAATTGAGAGTGATGTGGGGGGGGGACGAGGGGACGGGGGGAGAGGCCATGAGAGCTTCCACATTCACTTGGTTGGTTTTGTTCAGTAGAGAATAAATTAGGATTTGGATAATCTTGGAGAAAAAAACCCTTGATCCAACAGAACAACAACAAAGTCAATGTTGACATCATTTTTTCTTCGTTGAGTGGAAGGAGGTTTGATCCAAGATTAAGCTACTCCAATAATTTATTCTCGAAACTAAGAGGAGCTAGTTCAGGTATTCATTCACTCAATTATTTTTAATTATTATTTATTCATGCAATTAAATTTAATATTTGGTCAAATTTAATCTAAGCTTGCCTCATTGGTATCATGAATATGTGTAGGACAACTAGTATGAATTCAAATGCTGAAGTGGAACAACTATTGGAAGCAAATAGATCAAAATGGTATCATTACATTTAGCATTCATTTTTTTGCTATTGTTATTAGGCATTTGTTTTATTACCAAATATTTAAAATATGTCCATTTATTCACTTTGTCATTACACTTGCTTGAACATGTTCCCTTATTTCATATACTCTATTACATAACTAAGCTTTAAATATGAAAAAATTTGATTAAACATGTATAATTTTTTTTTTATCCCCCTTAAGAGATTCCTCCAAATGTAAGTTAACTATAAGATTTATTAAGTTAGAAAAATAAATGTGTGACTCGAAATTATAGCTTGCATAGATTTTGCATGTAATTTTTGAAACAACTAGACAATTCTCAAGTTTACAATTGATATTGGAATTTAGTTGTTTTCAATAAGAAATTAAATAAACCAACTGTGGATTAAGTGCATTTTGATTTGCTTTGAGGTGTAAATGTAGATAGAGGTTTGATAGCCCTCCCAAAAAATCAAGATATTATTCTTAGAGAATTTTCTCTCTCATTTTGTCTCTTATTATATATTGATATGTGGGTGAATATTTCTCTTAGGTATATTGCTTCACTTTAGATCTAGGGTTTGTATTGTTGATGGGATTGATTTCTCATCAGTTTCTATCAAAGAAATGGCCCAAGCTTGCTCTTCTCTTTCTAATTCCTTTTTCTATCTCTTCCCATGTTGAAATAGTCCTTCCCCCAAGATCCATAAACCATCGCAGGGTTGTCCCCTTTAGTGTGGCAGGAAAGATTTTCAATTGATGAGCATCCATTATATAATCATATCCCCAACACACAATGTCAAATTCAAACATGAACATGTTGGGATCTTCTAAAGTAAGCCCATGAAAGCTAGGTAAAGTTGTTAAAGGAATGGGCTTTGTTGGTGTGCTAGTGGCATGATACCCAATTGGGAAGTCAATAGTGGAGGTTATAGGTGCCATGAATATCCTCCAGTAATCATTGGGGATTTCAGTAGGCTCTACAGGAGATGATGGAAGGGCTCTTATCACATGTGTTTGAGTTTCTTTAACAACACTTCCTCTATCCTTTGGTGATAGAAATGCTCCTACAACTTCTTCCTCTCTGTCACAGGGGCTTCACTCTTCATACCTCCTCTCTGCAACTTCTTCTTCACTACTGGAATGGGTTGGTCCCTTATATGTTCTGCTTATTCTTCAGCTACTAGAAGGGTCTGCTATATCGAATCAGTAGGGGGTGGACAGCACTGGTTGATCTACAAATTGTCCTTCCAATTTTATCTGCGTATCAAGCATCACAACAGTACGAGAAGATGCCTTTGATTCAAATTTCGCAATGATTTTCTGGATATAAGCATTCCTTCCCAAATTGTGTCCTCCCTTCTTTGGGGCTCTTCCTCTGCCCCTTTTATTCGAATCTCTGTTCATGTAAGTTGATGTGATGAAGATGTTGATACCATCACAATGCTCAAGACCTCGAGCAGGGTGTGAAAAGACCGTTCCTTCCCAAGGACGAGAGATCAAGTGAAAAGGAAAACAACTAAAAATTAGGGTTCAGGGCCTCAAGCAGGGCATCAAAGGACCCTTCCCTCCCTAGGACAAGAAACCAAACAAAAAAAAGAATACATACTAGGAAATTCAACGCTCGGAACCTGAAGCATGGCGTCAAAGGACCACTCCCTCCCTAGGACAAGAGACTGGGTTTTTCCCAAAAACAAAAAAAATGCAAGAATAAACTAAGCTCGGGGCTTGGAGCAGGGGGTCAAAAGACCATTCCCTCCCCAAGATGAGAGACTGGGCCTAAAGTTAAAAATGGAAAAAAATGAGAGAAAAACAACAAAACAAAGAAGCGACTACACTCAGGACCTGGAGCAGAGTGAGAAAACTCTTTCTCTCCCCACGATGAGATATTAACCCTCTGTTCAATACAGATCATGTCCTGCACCTTGTTAGCCTTCCCCGGCAACGGTGCCAAAATGTCAGTGTCTAGGTATGAACAATTTGTCAACCCGTATCCTACATTAATTCATCAATCGATGTGCATATTCTTTTCAAGGTAATGCACAAGGTATATGCAGGAGCAAGGTTACAATCTACACCAACCCAGGGTTTGTGATTAAGAAATCAAAACATCGTTGTAACAGTAATGGAAATAAACTACATAACTTAGAAAGGCATTCACAGTAATCTATGTAATCTACAACAACAATAAGGAAATAGATAAAGCAAGTAAAACAACACACTAAAAAGGAAACACGCAACACCTGATCAGAAGAGCAGGCCCAACTCTCTGATCAGGACTGTGTTTACTGACAAGCGAAGATAGAACATCAAAACGTTTATATTTTATTAATATGAAGAAAAGTTGTTATAATACATATCCAAGTACGGCTAACCCTTCGAACAAGAACGATCCCTCTCTTATACAACATGGGGGGTGATAACATCTTTCCCCAAAACCTGGCAACTACATGCCCAAAAATATACATTAGTTCAAAACATCACTAGTGCCAAGAGAGCAAGAACATAAATGATCCAAAATGGATTAGAAATAGTTGCAAGTTGGTTATCTTGTTTTAGCCCTGTTGAAAAGCTGTTGTGAATCATGGAATTGCTACTATATGCCAGGAGATCAACACCTGTTCTTCGGAAACTACAGACATAACAATTTTTAGTGGCTCTTGTAGGTAAAATCCTCATGACTTTACTTCATTAATTAAATATTCCAAGAGACAAAGAAAGGAGGGTTACCTCATAGGGTTAGCATAGTAGATACATGTTAATGAGTGCAAAAAAGATCAAAAGATGAGTGGAAATGTAGGGAAAAAGTAAGGAGATTTGGTACCCAACACCCTCAATTAAACATAATAGTAGTGTAAGGCCAAATTTATGACCGGAAACCTATTCATATCCTACAAAAGCGGATTGGCCCATAGGCAAAAAGGTTTGTACTTAAGCATCAATACCAATTTTCACATACCCCCTGGGTACAATACAACCATTTCCTTCTATGCTCTACTGAATCCATCATGTGGACCTTTTCATTCAATTACAAGACTTACATTTCAAATCAACCCTTAAACATAAATTTCAACTTGGAGAAAAGAATCAATTATGGCATGCAACCAATAAGATTCTTTAATGACACAACACAAACATTAATAGAATATTATCCATAATATTGTTGTAGCTAGCATGGCCATGAATCATGATCATAGTCCTACCTGGCATAGTCGAAGTATTACTCATAAATATTTTACGTAATAGGAATAAATGGGTACACGATGGCTATGCAGATGAAATTCACCTCATGATGCATAATTCATAGCATAAACAACCTGAACCATAAACTATACCATTTCACATCTTAAAACATAATTACTCTTTAAACATAGTTGTCTCATGTATAATTAATCACCATTATTCCATCATCTCACCACAAGGATTATTCATGCATCATACACTCACAAATTCCACAACACTAAGAGTAATGAGTAATAATATAGCATCATGTAATTATACTCATAAGTTTAAATATGTGAAAACAAAGAGAGTAAAGGGACCACATGCAATACATCCCAAGAAATTGAAGTAAACTTGCTTATTTGTAGATAGTCACTTGGAAAATCGAGCACGGCCACCCAACCTAGAACTGTCCTCTTTCAGTTCACCCCCGAGCAGAGGTTCTTGCCATGGATGAACTTCCCCTTTTGATCTCTTCAACGTGTATTTAATACCCTCTTTCATGATATTTTTTCCATTAGCGGTGTCCCACTTTTATGGATATTGTTTATCCATTTGCATTGGCTTTTCCTCAAAAGGCTCACCTTTATCTCCCTCGAGGTGTTTCCTTATAAAAGCTTTCATTTATTTCCTGCAAATATTTTATGTTTTTTCTTAACTTAGCATCTTTCTGCACCCATGTAGCTTAATGGATATTTATCTCCAAATCCAATAAGTTTATCTTGATTTGGATCTAGAAGTCTTATCATGAAATAATTATTTCATCCCATTCGTGACCAATGGGATTTGGAAAGAATATCATCTCTTGGTGTCTCGGTTTCCCAAGAGAATATTTTATTTATTTCACGATAAATTATTTTCTTTTGTTTGTTGCACATCAGACCTAACTTTGCGTAGCTTAGGTTAGAAAATTTTTACATACAATGGAGGGGTGTTACATAATTTCCCTATTTCTACTTCAAGTGCATCCAAGACCACCATATCTAATAGGTTTATCATTTCATAAAGCATGGATACTTTGTTTATTATAGTGGAAGCACATGGTTCATTTTTATCTTATCATTGCCCACAAGAATTGCATTTGTAATATCTACACTCATTCTACTGGAAGCATCATCTTTTTCTTGTAGATTTGAAAGGTTCCTATTTGTCAGATATTGACAGAACCCCATATTTATCTAGATGGATATGCACATCAAGGTTGTGAAGTTTGAGGTTGCATACTTGAGTTGCAAAAATTTGCACATTGAAATTTGAGTGAACTTGGGAATGTGCTCTTGAGATTGTATTTAATATTGTATTACTTCTATTAATCAAGAACCACTAGAGCCTCTTTTGCATTCCTATTATGTATTTACACCAGATGTAGTTTTAGGTGCTAGTTCCATTGACCTACTTACAAATGTCATAAAATGATTAATGTATAATGTCCTCTTCAACATGTATATAGTGAGTTGTATTACATGTGTACATAAACCTCAGTGCTCTGACCTTATTTCAATTTAAATGCCTCTTACATCTCTTAGTTATAATTATTGAGATATTTCTTTACTCAAAGGAACCTGTACATTCCAAACTATGCATGTTCAATTAAATACACATGTTGCTACTAAATATATGAGTAATGACCTGGTAAGGTTTAGTTCCTTTTAGTAGCATATACTTAAAGCATTTTCCCCATAAGGGTGAGTTAATAGTTCAACCTGTGGTCAAAACCACATCAAAAAATGAATTGCATCATTACATGTAGATGCACCAATTAACAAAAAATATTAAATCGAAAGATAATTTACAAAAAAATCCATAATCTCATAGCACACACAGGGACTTGTCTTTCATGAACATAACGATATTTCATGCGAACTTCATGAATAGATACAATTAAATTAAACCTTCAGAATATGTTCTAGGATGGAAATCAATTAATTACCCATCAATTTCGGCTACGTTGATAAAATATCATGAACTTCTTTCCTAAGATGTATATAGATTCCATCTATCTTTCTTCCTGTTCACCATGATCTATGGAAAGAGAATTTATTATTTTATCTATTTTTTTTCCCATTACCTCATAATAGTTCAATGCTTCTTCCCTAAAGATCTCTTATAAGTATAACTTCATTCTATTAAGCTATGTCCTCAATTATACTACACTTCACAATCATGAAACCCATAATTTAATTTTAATATGAGAAAAGTAATATGATGACAATATGTAAGAGCAGACATATCAACATGCAGTTACCCATAGGATTCAAACTTTCCTTATCCACCATTACTCCTTTCAACACTTTCTTTCATATTCATAAGCCATGATGACCACACCACTAAATATCATCATCAAGACTCTCCATAATCATACCTTACGATTATTTCAAATGCGTTCATTCATGAAGCTTGACTCTGAGAATCTAAAGCTAGGTCTATCATGTGTAAGTATCTTAAACCAATTTTAAATCATGGTATAGAGACTTTGTGCCATCACAAGAGAATTTGACAAGAAGTTAAGTTTGGAAAAAACTTGTAGAACATATATTGAAATAAAAAATTAATGTTCACATAATTCGAAACCATTGATAGTTAGGCACAATAAAACATTAACCACTTTATGGTTGACCACTTCTACCTCTTGAAAATATTCAACAAGTTAATTTTTTTCACTTCTTTGGATTACTCTCTACTCCATCACAAGAGTGGAAGGTTCTATGTTGTATAACAATATTGCAATATTATTTGTTCAAATCTAACCTTACAGGGTTTCTTCTCCCATAATGCTATTATAGTTATCCACCATGGTGTATGAATACAATACATAGACTTGATAAATTCGATATAAAGTAAAAAAATTACCATGAAGCGTGTATAAAGAATAAACTTCTCAAATTGTTAGTATAGGTGGGTTCTGAAAAAAGCACGCAATGCACAATTGTATCTCTCAAAATTATACCTGCAACATCGGGGAAGAAAATTATTACCATGATGCTAAAGAACCAAGTCATTTTTTTGGTAGTGATGCCATCTAGAACAATTCCCTCTAATCATTAAGTGAATGCTCACATGGAGGTGCTTCACCACGAAGTCAGCCTACAATCTCAACTGCCATCAAATTTCCAATTGCAAGACAGATAAAACATCTTTGAACAACTGAAAAAATGTCAACGCTTGGGGAGCATACTCCATAGCTTTGAGCCAACGCAACATGCTCCTGCAATCAACATGTAACATTTGTATATTCTACTGGTAAAATTCTAAAAAAAAATTAAACAAAAGAGGGTATATATAATTCAGACTCAAATATCTCAAATAAGTCATGTTTAGACTCACATTTTTGTCATCCATTTTCTAATGCTATGCCAACTATAGATTCAGGGTAAAATACCCATCGTAAGGAACTCAATTACTAATAACAACATTGACCAACAGAATGCAGGTAACCACAACATTTCCACTAATTGGACAATGGTCAAAAGACTATTGTAGCCAATTCAGACCACCATCATGACCTTTAACCACTCAACTCTATTGCTATGTGAGGAAACTCATTCTTTAAATAATGCCACACTAATGCTTCCTGCTACCTACTTCTTGTTAGAAATTAATTGACCAGAATGTCCTTAATCCTTTGAAGAATATGAAAAAAATATTCCTCGAGGTTGAAGCTCGAATTTCGTTGTAGAGGAGATTGGCCCTTCTTTCAACACACTACCTTAACCATGCTCGAACACAGAGTATTACAATAAAGCAAGGGACGTCACAATCCGTGCATATGACCATCGCCTGCTACAACCACTACAAAATCCTGATAGATGTTTCCATATGATTTTACACCTGCATACCTCTATGGCAAGATCTGCAGGAGCCTAAGATGTGGTATTAATGTTAGCCTTGATCCGCTCTTAACCTTACACGTTTGTGTCCATCGCAAGTAGAAGATAAAGTTAGTGTGTTTTTTCAAAGTGTAATGAAGGATAAACACTATCCAAATTAAGGATAACCATGACCATGAGGATATCCATTATCCACTGAATGACATTTTGGAGTAGAAGATTCCACAACAAAGAGTAAGCTCATATTTTTTATAGTTGCACAATTCATACATCTCCGGATCTATGGATAAAGTAAGCGGAAAAGCGGTATTGATAGGGAAACATCGGTTGACAAGGAGCTTTTCTATAACGATCAAATTGAAAAGGTGTCATTTATTTAAATCAAATGTTCCCATCGAGCTTAATGACATGGGGTTTTGAAAAAAAAAATCGGAATCACTAACTAAAAATGCGGAAGTATCTATTAATTAATGAGTGTCGTGGAGGTTTCTCTCTAGTTTGTCATGAGCTCCATGATTTGGGTCGAGGTTGATTGACAGTGCCCAATTTTAAGCACCACAGAGGGATAGGTCAATTCATACACATTCTTGTTACAATTCAAAATATTAGTACTCAAAGGTTTCATTAGAAAAATAAGGGTGTAATAGAGGGCTATAATGCATCAATTCTCTTGCGGTATCAGTAGGGTTGTTCATGGATGTAATCCCCATAAAAAGGCAAGGATAAGTGTTGAGGGATTAAATCCCCTAGGGTTTTGGGTCAACACCCTAGTAGAGCGGGGGCTATCTATAGTAAAAAACAAGCATTCCACATAACCATGATACTTAAATAAGAAAACTACGTGAAGAGAGGTGCACTTGGGGGTCCTTTGTTCGAGTAGATCTAGCCAGGGTCCAAACCCTCTTGGAGTTCCTCTCGATCCTTGAACCTGCAAAACAACCAATTCAAAGAAGCATAGCAATATATGGACAAAGTATCATATAGAAATCAACTTCATAACTTATTGAAAGATGGTTAATTATACATTGAAACAATTATTCATATGTAAACCATAACAATAACATCATATGCATAAAGAAGATTGATTTCGGGAACAAGACAAATGTTCCTTTATTGCAGATAACTAAAACAAAGCAAGGAATGATATCACCTGAATCTTCCTCTTGCTAGCTCCAAGCAAAACTATCCTCTAGGTCCATCCAAACCCAAGTCTTCAAAAAGCTCCTTCCATGACTCACACAAGGATATCTCAACTAGTGAAATGACATCATAACTCAAGGAAACAAGGGTTTCCTGTAGTGGGGGAAGTGTTGGAAGCATAGGGATCTTCAGACTTGATCAGGGATAATCTCAGCAGAGTAATTCTCTCTCCTCTCTCCTCCTTTAGGCCTTCCCATTGAAGTCTTTTTATACTTCTCCCGATGTAGTTTTTTAGTTGCGAATTCATTGGAAACAGTTGGGCCAAAGGCACTAATAGGTAATTAATAGGTAAAACCTATGATCTCCGCCCGAAATTAAGGAGATTTAATTTTTTTAAGTGTTTTAAGACATATACGTGGGTTGGGTATAGACTGACCCGCGTACACACGCATTTAGCTCAGGGAAATGTCGTGTATAGGGAATAAAAACTATTTTTTAAATATTTGGACCAAGTTTGGAAGGAGGGGTTGCCCTAGGCCATAAATTCAGCATCACAAATATCAAGGGTGAGATTTGGAGCTATAACGGTAAGTCACTTCAATAGTAAGGCCTGGATAAATCAAAGCCTTAAGAGTTACTCCTTTGCTTTCATACACAACCCATATACACTTCGTTATTAGAGCAGCCAGTGCCTACATTAAAGAGACATAATTTTCAACCAAGTTAATACTTTAAGGATTCCTCTCTTAACATTTCATATATTTCTATATTTAATGTATTCCTTAAATATTTAGCCTACGTAATTTACATAAAAATTTTATTGTAAACCCGTTTTTTGGCCATATTTATTTTGATTCTTGACTTATACAAATTTTTAATGTACGTTGTGTATATGGTCAATGGACACTCCGAAGGAATTGATTTCAACTGATGCATCACCCATGAGTTATTATAGAATTTATTTGTTTGAGTGTGGTTGTGCATGTGAAAACCCGCATCAAAATTTCCTTGAGCACAACGTTGCCACATGGAGAATGAAAACCACAAATTGTATTGCGAGCCATGGGAATGAATTGAACAAACTATTGTTCATGGAGATCAAGAGCTAAAAGGATTGGACAACATGAAATTGTAACATTGAAAATGTGAGACGTGGAGACATGTTGTGAGCTGTCAGCCATATATACGAAAATAGTCAACAACTCAAAACATAATATAATATTCAAGCCACATAGAAGGTCAAGAAGTCATGGAAAATAAGTTCAGTCTTGTTGGGTAAGGTACCTACCAGGGGAATGTTGAATTTTCATTACATTTACGGATACAAACAGATAAATATAAGCTTCAAATTAACTTTCACTGACTAAAAGGAGTCTTAAATTTTTCCTCATCATCTTTTATTCTATGCACCCTCATTTAAGTATCGACCATTACATATACATACATCATTTATGTTTATCTTTGAAAAACAAGATATTAATTGGCCTTCAATCTTAAGCCCGCACATAATTATCATAACACTTCGACCCTCAGTATTCTTTAGTGATCCATACACACAATAATTCTTTACTTGTTCTAAAACTCACTCCATCAAATGCTACAATGGTCACTAAGATATGTAGTTTAACTCCATATATATAGTGGATACACTACATCAACCAATGTGGGTGTTTAGGTCAAAATTAATAGATTTATCTACTACATTCCAAATCAACACTTCACATTTACTATGCATACATTATATCCCAGAGGAAAGAATCAACGTGGGAATTCAACATGATAAAATTAGGCATTTTGATTTCATTCCTTTGATGACCAAAACAAGCACTAATGCATTCCATACAAATCACAACTTCATATTCAATAGGTAAGTTGTCACCCCCATGTCTACGTTGTCAAAAATAGCTAGTATTTTCATACAACATGATCATAGTCCTACTGTCATAGTCGAAGGCATTAATGACATATGTTTTATGCAATATGAAACATAGTGAATAATATGTATCATAACTAAAATTATCTTGAGTGGTTGCAATTCAAATCATGATTCATAAGGCATTGCAAAGATAACATGGGGCATAGATAACCTGAACAAACATTCTATAACATTGCGATCCTTAAAGATATAAAGAAAGTCACAGATTTTAAAGCAACCTCAGTTCAAAATTACCTTTGATTTCAAATTCCTTCACAAATAAATCATTTTAAGATCTTTTTGCGACCTTAATGGCTTCTAGGGCCTTAGGCACTATAGTTCATTGGAATATTTCTTATACAAATTTTATAACCATCCCCTTCAATAACCTCTTATTTGTTTAGGAAACAGTTTAGGACCTATAACTCATGCATACTTATAGAGGTGGATTGGCCATAGGCCACAATGTTTTAACTTAGAGATCAATTACCATTTGTCACATACCTCCTTTACCCAACCTAGAAATCACCTACTATGCCACCATTACTAAATTGATCTTCAATTAAATTTAGTTTTAGTAGTTGTCACATGCAGAATTATTCAATTATATCATAAAAAAAGATAACACATGTAATTATACCCATAAGCTTAAAGATTCGAGAACATAAAGAGTAAGGAGACAATATACAGAACATCTCATGAAATCGAATCAGACTAGAGTAGAGGAAAGAATGTCACTTCAAAAATTGAGCACTGCCACCAAACCTAGAACTGACTTCCTCTAGTTCACCCACGAGCTGAGAGTTATTGCCATGGATAAATTGCCCCTTTTGATCTCATTAATGGATATTTAATTCCCGCTTTCATGATATGGTATCCTTTAATGATGTCCCGCTTTTATGGATCTTTTTATCAATTTTTCTAGGATTTTCTGAGAAAATTTTTCCTTTTTCTCTCGAGAGGATTTTCCTCATAAAAAATTGTCTTTCTCGCCCACAAGGCTTTTATGTTCTTCTTAAACTTAGAATCCTTCGCCAGATAAGTAACTTAATGGATGTTTATCTCCCACTCCATTAAGCTTATCTAGAATTGGATCTAGAATTCTTATCATGAAAGAGTCATCCATTCCCATTCACCAATGGGATTTCATTTGGCAAGAATCTCATCTCTTGATGTGTCGTTTCCAAGTGATTAAATTATCTTCATTATTTAATTAATAATAAAGTATTTTAGTTCATTTTTACACCTCAGACCTAGTATTTCCTAGCTTTGGTCAACAGAGTGTTACATACAACAAAGGGGAGTTACACTGTGACATTTGATGATCTCATTGAACCAATTTATAATAATAAAATAATCCTCAAAAAATTATAACTACCTTCATCCCTCTTCATTAGAAAACAAGATCGAAAGATTAAGGCTAAGTAACTCTACATAATTATTATTACCCCTACCTAGACCACTTTGATGCTTGTAGTAGTGTTTTTACTTTAGAAATAAAATGGATCCTGAGCATCATCCAAATTTTTTATTTTCCATGTAATTTATAGAAAATATAATTTTTCTGAATAGAAAGTGAGGTGTGTTTCAATAAATAGCTTATTGGAAAAATGTAGCTTACAATTATCCCAAAGTTGGGAACTACCTGATGTGCGTTGGAATTGTATTAGTTCATTAGGATTTTTCTCCCTATTATGTTGACTAGATCTTACTTTTGTGGATATAAACAAAATCTTGTTGTAAACATTTTTTTGCCACATATTAAAAAATAAGACACTTATGCAAAAAGAATGAGGGAAAAGTGTGTAGAATTGTATACAAAGAATGTGTTGGATGGAATGAAGAACAATGGTTTTATTCTATGTCAGTTTCTTGAAATTCATATATATTTTTCTAGCAAAACATTTTTACTGTGTAATAATACTTAAATTTGTGGAATTGAAGATGTGGCAGTAGTAATTATTGAGATTTCATGAATGGAAATTTATTGGGCCTAATTCCTAGGTTGTTGGAGTGAGCCACAAGCTACATTATGAAGTTCATTTACCAGAATTATCCAATGATCTTATGAGAATGCATAAGAAAAAGGACAGTGACGTAAAACATTGTTTCCACATCATGATTTATTATGGTTTGCTTCAATTACATTGAGACCAATCATGGCATTGAATTATTTGTGTTAAGTTGCAAGTTACTCATTTAAAATTTGATGCAAATATTTTTTTTAAGCTCTATATTTGGAAATACTATTACAGAGGAGCATTCCGAATCTGGTTTTGATTGTTGGGTGGATGTAATTAATGGCTATGATTTACCTAGCAAAATTGAAACTTTGCTTGGTTTTTAGTCTAATATCAATCATCGATTGGATGCATCATATGGCCGATGTAAGAGGTGAATAACCAACTCCTGTTTGGCTTTTTGTTTAAGGTTGAACTTAGTTTCTTATAGGTTTGGGGAGCTATTTAGAAAGAGTTGTTTGATGCAACATTTTAATTTAAATAATGTTTTTCATCCTCAAAAAATCAAATAGTTATACTTTTAACTTCTTCAGATTGGTGGTTCAATTGTAGATGGTAAGATTCTTTTTGGATTGAAAACGCGAGTTAATCATCTCCTTTTTATAACTAGAGTTTTTCTTGGTGCATCTTAATCTCCTTTGGCTATTGCATCAGAGTAGGAAGGTAATTAAAAGAGGAATCTAAGTAATGTAGGTTGTTCGTATCACCGATCTATTTGTCAAAGGATGGCATTTAGAGCTGGAAGAGGTAGAGGTCAAGGAAGAAGTTGAATAATGGTAAATATAGAGTTGAGGGAATATGTGAGAACTCTTCGGTGAAGGCAATAAGCCGTAGAGGCTGCCGGGAATTTTAATCATACATGTGATACAATTGATGAAGAACTTGCAAGGATGAAGATGAGATAGTTGTAGAACCCCAAAGGTAAGATTTTGAAGTATATTTTGGTCAAGGCTTCGGGTAAAAGGAAGAAGTACCTACATATAGTGGAAGTTTGTATCCATAAGAATTGGTGGATAGGATAAATTATTTGAACAAGAATTTTGAGTATCCAGATATACCAGAGTAGAACCAAGTTAACTTTATTATCGCAAAGATGAGAGGACATGCAGCTTTATGGTTGGACAGGGTGCAAGAAGAAAGGGCCTTCAAGAACAAAGTAGAGCTCAAGAGAGGGTGTAGGATGACTAATCAATTGGATCATACATTCCTTCGTGAATGTTATCAATTAATTTTGTTTATGAATATGAATAATCTTATAAATCTGAATTTTATAAAGTGAACATTAGACCACGATACATAGAGGGCACACATGAGAGATTTTCCATCTATATCAATGATTTGAGATTTGACATTTAGGTTGAATACGCTCTAATGTAATAGAGATCTGTTGAAGAAGATTATGAGGTTGCATTGAAAAATTAAGAAACGTTTATGAGGAAGCATATTCAAAGAAGGAGAGTAAGGTGTTCTGGAGGAAAATAATAACAAAAGAAGAGAGAAGCTAGCAGCTCAGACCAACAACTCAAACTAGAAAGAATCAGTGATTCCAAAGGGAGAAGGTCTTCTTTAAGAGGACGAGGAAGAGGGAGAGATCAAAAAGTGAGATGTTATACTTGTGGTGAATTGGGTGATTTTTCATGGGACTGTCCAGATAATGCTGCAAGGAGAAGACACGCAAAAGTAATACAACCTGAAGTTGAAACTCCAAAGGGGGAAGAATAATGTGTCAATATTCTAGAAGAAGGATAAGATTTAATGATGAAGCGAAAGATACCAGGAAGAGACAATTATGTTGGTGAAATAGTGAAAATAAGAAGCTTATTCAGGACAATTTCTAAAGAAAAAGGTAAATGCTGCAAGTTGATTGTTGATAATGGTAGTTCTTACAATCTGGTTTTCCTCAAAAATGGAAGAGAAATTATAGCTGGATAGGATGCCACATGCTACATTGTATAAGGTTTCATGGTTGCAGAAGGGACAACAAATATTTGTAAGTGAGAAATTCCAAGTGGAGTTCCAAATTGGAAAATATTAAGAACAAGTTCTTTGTGATATTTTGTAGACGGATACTTGTCATGTCTTTCTAGAAAGACCCTGGAAAGACCTACACTTTTGAAAAAGATGGAAAAAATCATGTGTTACTACCAATAAAAAATGAAGGGATCAGATAGATATTGGATCCAAGCATACTTTTGATGAGTAAGAAAAAAATCCCAACTAGGGATGTAGAAAATAGGGAATATGACAAAAAATATAAGACAAAGATTGTAGCAAAAGATTTGAAGGTGACTAATTTGCCTTGAACAAACCAGAAGTTATTTAATTTTGAAGATAAAATGCTTAATGAATGGTTTAAAAAAAAATTGCAAAACAAATAGTGCTTTTGAATAGAAAAAAATGGTTATGAAACATGAGATTAAAATGAATGAGTAGTAGTTAATAATTCTGAAGGATAGTAGCATAAGAAGTTTTGGAACAATGATGCAAATGGTAAAGTAGTAGGGTATCTTGAGGAAAAATCCAACACAGGACAATGGACCCAACATTGATCGTTCCAATTAATCTATGCAATTTTTTGATTTTCAATTACCTAGATAGTAAAAAGAACGTTTTTCGTAATCTAGGAGAAACAAATTCAGGAAAATCATGTGCCATCTCAAGATAAAAGGTGGAAATCTCAACTACATCTAATGAAACTATGATGGAAGAAATGGATGAAAGAATTACTTAAATGGGGGAACCACCCAAAGAAGAAACTTTCGGTATCTTCTGCATTGTTACAAAAAGGCAGTCGAATGGGACCTTATGGACAAGAGTCCATGAACAATTTGATATTTTGGTGTATAATGCGGGAGCATCGTGCAAAATATTTACTTTCCATGTAACTTCTAGAAAGCTATGTTTCTTGAGTGGATGGTGAGGTGTGTTCCAATAAATGTCTTATTGCCCAAATGTAGCTTGTTATTATCCAGAAATAGAAAGATACCTATTGTGTGTTGGAATTGTATTAGTTCATTAGGACTTTTCTCCCTATTTTTTCAACTAGATCCTACTGTTTTGGATATAAAAAAATCTGGTTGTAACCATTTTGGGGCTACATATTAAGAAATAAGAAACATGTGGAGAGCAATTAAGGAATAGTGTGTAGAATTGTATTCAAGGAATGAGTTAGATGGAATGAAGAACAAACATTTTATTCTCTTTCAGTGTCTTGAAACTGATATATCTTCTATCCATGCAACTAATTTTACTGTGTACTAACACTTGTGTGTGAAATTGAGGTGATAAATAGTTAGCGGTCATGAAAGGAAATTTATTTGACTTAATTTCTAGATTGTTGGAGTGAATCACTAGTTGCATTCCAAATGTGATTTATAAACATTCTCTAGTAAGTCAAAAGTTTCATTCCAAATGCAATTTATAGACATTCTCTTGTGAGCTTATGAGAATGCATAGGAAAAGGGACAATGAAGTAGCACATTGTTTCCAGGTCATGATTTCTTGAAATTAGATTCAATTACATTGAAACCACTCATGTTTCTTAATTCTCTATGCTAAGATGCAAGATGTTCATTTAAATTTTAATGTTAAGTTTTACTTAAAATACCTTCTTTTGGAAATATCTATAAAGGAACATTCGTAATTTGATTTGGATCATTTCTTGGATGTAAGAAATTGTTGCGATTTACCTGGGAAAATTGAAAAAAAAATCATTTTAATCTTATATCAATTATCAATTGGATATATTGTATGGCTAGAATGAGAGTTGAAAAGTCAAGTCTTGCTCGATTTTTTTAAGGTTTTAGCTATTTCATATATTTTTGAATAGTAATTAAAAAGAGTTATTTGATGTAACATTTTTATTTAAATAATGTTCCGCATCCACAAGAAATTAAATAGTTATATTTGTAATTGCATCATATTAGTTGTTCAATTGTAGATGGTAAGATTCTTTTTAGCTTGGAAATTAGAGTAAATCATATTTTCTTTTTACACTGGAGTTTTTCTAAGTGGTTCTTAATCTCCTTTTGTTAATACTGTTGGGTTGTGTTATATTCTTTCCACAACTAGCCCACATAGTTAACTGGGGGGTTAGAAGGGGGACGAAGCCCCCGTTCGTTGCGCTGATTGCATAGTGGGGGGAGTCACAGGGGGTTTGAGGGCCCCGAAAATTTTTGGTTTTGGACCCTATATTAGGTTTGGTGGACCTACCTATGGTTTTGTGCATGTTTTTCGCACATGGTTTTGGACTCGATGGTTTTTTGGTCCATGGTTTTGGACGCGATGGTTTTCGGTCCATGGTATTGGATGCTTCAGCATGTATAAATATGTATTGTAACATTGAAAGGAACATAATGAAAAATCAAGTTGGTAGTCTCGGTTTTGGGATCCACGGGAAAATCTCTGTGTATATGTGTTTTATGTGTTATGCTCTCGAATTGTTAATTTTCTGTGTTTTAGAATTCATATGCAGGTAATTTCTGTACGGGGTTAAAACCTACATTTGGTATCGGAGTTGTTTTCGCTTCAAGGGGACGCCTTTGTTGCTGAGGGGTTTTGCTCGGGCCTGTGATAGACCCTATTCAGTGGGAGATTTGCGGGATCGATTCTGGTGGTGAAAGAAGGTGGCGAGCAGTGGAAAGATAGAGATCGAGAAATTTAATGGTCAATGTTTTGAGTTGTGGAAACTGAAGATGGAGGATCTGTTGGTGGATAAATATTAGTGGATCGCGATAGATCCGGGTACTAAACCAAAGGGAGTTTCCAATGAAGAATGGAAGAAGTTGGATTGGAAGACAAAGAGCACAATACGATTGTGTGTCTATGATTCAGTATTGCTGAATGTATTAGGGGAAGCTACAACAAAGGCTTTGTGGGACAAGTTAGGGACTTTGTACCAATCTAAGTCTTTGCTGAATAAACTGTTCCTATGGAAAAAGTTGTACAACATGAGGATGAAAGATGGAGACTTGGTGACAGAGCATATGAATGCGTTTAATACTGTGGTAAGTCAGTTATCGTCTGTTGATATTAAAATTTCAGATGGAGATAAGTGCATCAATTTGTTGTGTTCTCTACCAGATTCGTGGGATAGTCTGGTTATTGCAATAGGTAGCAATGCAACTGCCTTGTAGTTTGATGAAATAGTCTCATCCTTGCTGACGGAGGCAATAGGACAGAAAATATGGAGAGCCAGAATGGTGATGCCTTGTTTGTATGAGGACGGTCGCAGAACAGAAACAAAAATAAGTCATTGAGTGGGAGGTCTAAATCTAGAAGGAGATCTAAATCTCCAGGAAAACCTGTAAATGTGGTGTGTTGGAAATGCGGAAAGGAAGGGCACTACAAAAAGGACTGTAAATCTAAAGCTCCTAATAAAGGAAATGGATCTAATGATGCTCCTTCTATAGAGGTGAAAACCACCTCAGATGAAGGTGGGGATGTGTCCTTGGCTTCTTCAAGTACACATGTAGATCACGAGGCATGGTTGATTGACTCAGGTGCATCCTTTCACTTCACTCCCCATAGAGAGTGGTTCTACGAGTATGAGAAATATGATGGTGGTGATGTCTTCTTGGGGGATGACAGGAAAGCTAGAATCATTGGTCGTAGAAAAGTAAAGTTGAAGTTGCAAGGTGGAAGGGTTAGAACACTTCCGGGTGTTCTACATATTCTAGCATTGGCTAGAAATCTGATTTCTGTAAGCAAGCTGGATGATGCAGGTGTAAAAATAGTGTTCGAGAAGGATACCTGCAAGATGGTTTGGGGGGCACTGGTATTGATGCGGGAGTGCGAATTGGAACTTTTGACAAGCTGTAAGGTAGCATTGTTGTTGATGGGTGCAAAATTTTTGTGGTTCCTGAAAGTGGAGCAGAAAATCTAGTGGTCTCTGGAGAGAAGACCATGTTGTGGCATCAAAGGCTTTGACATATTAGAGAGAAGGGCCTTCTAATACTTCATGGTAAAGGTATGGTAGAAGGTATGAGTAATAGCTCTTTGGATTTTGATTTTTGTGAAAATTGAGTATATGGGAAATAAAATCAGGTGAGTTCCCCTCTGGTGATAAGAGGGTGAAACATATATTAGAGCTTGTGCATAGCGACGTGTTTGGACTGTGAAGGTTCCATCACTGGGTAAGTCTGTGTACTATGTATCCTTTATAGATGACTTCTCAAGGAATACATGGATATATTTCCTTAAGAATAAATCTGAAGAAGAAGGTAAAGGTGGTGAGGACAGATAACGGTGGAGAGTTTTGTAGTAAGGAATTTGAAGAATTTTGTAAGAAGTGTTGTATAACACGGTAGAAGACTACTCCATACACACCTGAGCAAAATCGAGTTGCAGAAAGAATGAACAAGACGTTGATGGAAAGGGCAAGAAGCATGCTTAGGGTTGTCGGGTTAGGACAAGAATTCTGGGAAGAGGTGGTGGAAACAACATGTTACCTAGTCAATAGATCACCTTCATCAGCGTTGGAGGATAAGACTCCACAAGAGGTATGGACTGGTAAGAAACACTCTCTTTCACATCTGAGGGTATTTGGATGTGATGCATATATACATGTTCCAAAGGAGAAATAAACCAAGTTGGATAGTAAATCTGAAAAGTGCACATTTATTCAGTATAAGGATGGTTTAAAGGGTTATAATCTTTGGAACCCAGTAACAAGGAAGGTTGTGTACAGCTAAGATGTGGTGTTTAGAGAGGTGAAAGATGTTATTAACATGAATTCCAACCTAAGGAACCTGAGAAGATAGAGTTTGAGATAAAGGAGGAAGAATCAAACTCTACAGAAGAGGAGGAATTAAAAGATGAAGAGCCACAAACTCCGGGTGTGAGAAGATTAGTTCGAGAAAGAAGGAAGTGAGAAAGGTATAGTCTATCTGCTTTCTGTTAAAATTTTACTTTATCTATTACTGATGATGATCCCAAAACTGTGAAGGAAACAATAGATTCGAAGGATGGAAAGCTCTGGAAAGAGGCCATGGTTGATGAAATTGCATATTTGCACAAAAATAAGGCTTGGGATCTGGTGGAGTTGCCGGGTGGAAGGAAACCCATTGGCAGCAAATGGGTGTTCAAGAAGAAGACAAATGTAGAAGGAAAGGTGGAGAAATACAAAGCTTGGCTAGTAGCAAAAGGTTATTCCTAGGTGCCGGGAATTGATTTTGATGATATTATTTCTCCTGTTGCCAAGGTAACTTCTATTAGATTACTTTTATCTGTTGCTGCAACTTTCGATTTTGAGGTAGAACAGATGGATATGAACGCAACATTTCTTCACGGGGATCTGGAAGAGGAGATCTACATGAAGCAACCTGAAGGCTTTTCGGTGAAGGGTAAGAATGAACTAGTATGCAAGTTAAAGAAGCCTTTGCATCAGTTAAAATAGTCACCAAGGATGTGGTATCAGAAATTTGATACATTTATACGAGGACTTGGCTTCACCAGAAGCAAAGAAGATCATTGTGTGTGTTTTAAATTAATTGGTGACCATGTTATTTATCTATTCTTATATGTGGATGATATGCTGCTAGTTGGAAATGACAAAGAAATTGTTCATGATTTGAAGACCCATTTGTCCTCCAAATTCTACATGAAATATCTTGGTGCTGCAAACTATATTTTGGGCATGAAAATTAAAAGAGATCGGAAAAAGAGGAAGCTTTGGTTAAACCATAGAAAGTATGTCGAGATAATATTGCAGAGGTTTAATATGCAGGATAGTAAACCGATGAAGGTTCCTATTCCTGTAGGTGTAAAGTTATCTGCTGAACAGTGTCCCAAGACACAAGAAGAGGAAGAGGACATGTCCCGTGTTCCATATGCAAGTGTAGTCAGTAACCTGATGTATACGATGGTCTATACTAGACTAGACATTGCACATACAGTGGGAGTATTGAGCAAGTTTATGTCAAAACCATGGAAGGAGCATTGGACAGCAGTGAATCGGGTTTTCAGGTATTTGCATGGCACTAGTGATTATGGCTTGTGCTACCAAGGAAGACCATGATTATAGCGTTGGATATTCATGGCTTTGTTGATGCAAACTAGGCTAGAGATATGGATCAAAGAAGATCTAAAGTGGGTATGTGTTTAACCTATTTGGACGTGCAGTTAGTTGGATGAGTAAGAAACAATCTACAGTGGAACTTTCAATTACAGACGTAGAATACATGGTAGCCACTCATGCAAGCAAGGAAGCAGTATGGTTGCAGATATTGTGTTCAAGTATGGGGATGGTATAGGGAGCTATAAGGATAGACTGTGACAGCAAAAGTACAATTTTATTGGGAAAGAACCTTGCATATCATTCAAAGACAAAGCACATTGATGTTCAGTATCACTTTGTGAGGGATATGATAGAAGACAAAAAGGTGTTGCTGGTAAAAGTGGACACTTTGAAGAATACTGCAGATGCATTAACAAAATCCGTGAGCTCTGAGAAGTTCTCTTGGTGTAGAGAAACAATGAGCGTTGCAGGGCTGCATAAATGACTAAGCTCTCTTGTGGCCCCCTGTGGAAGGAAAACAACAAGTGGGAGAATTTTGGGTTGTGTTATATTCTTTCCACGACTAGCCGACATAGTTAACTGGGGGGTTAGAAGGGGGGCAGAGCCCCCCTTTGTTGCACCGATTGCGTAGCGGGGGGAGTCACAAGGGTTTTGAGGGGCGCTATTTCATATATTTTTGAATACTAATTAAAAAGAGTTATTTGACGTAACATTTTTATTTAAATAATGTTTCGCATCCACAAGAAATTAAATAGTTATATTTGTAATTGCATCATAGTAGTTGTTCAATTGTAGATGGTAAGATTCTTTTTAGCTTGGAAATTAGAGTAAATCATCTTTTCTTTTTACACTATAGTTTTTCTAAGTGGTTCTTAATCTCCTTTTGTTAATATTGTTGGGTTGTGTTATATTATTTCCACGACTAACCCACATAGTTAACTGGGGGGTTAGAAGGGGGACAGAGCCCCCCTTCGTTGCATCGATTGCGTAGTGGGGGGAGTCATAAGGGGTTTGAGGGCCCCAAATTTTTTGGTGTTGGAACCTATATTAGGTTGGGCAGACCTCTCTATGGTTTTGTGCATGTCTTTCACATACGGTTTTGGATTCGATGGTTTTTTGGTCCATGGTTTGGACACGATGGTTCTAGGTCCATGATATTAAATGCTTCGACATGTATAAATATGTATTGTAACATTAAAAGGAACATAATGAAAAATCAAGCTGGTAGTCCTGAATTTGGGATCCAGGGGAAATCTCTGTGTATATGTGTTTTATGTGTTATGCTCTCGCATTGTTTATTTTCTGTGTTTTAGAATTCATATGCAGGTAATTTCTGTACGGGATTAAAACCTACAAATACATCATATCCTATCCCACACACCTACCCAAGCAAGGGATGCCTTATCAATGTATGACTAGGGATAAAAATGCACATCTTCTTCAACAGTAATGTTCCATGGCTAGTGCACATGAAGAACTTTTGAAATTAAGTCATATGTGGTTATAAATTGTGTTGTTAGCCATTTAGGAGTCTTTAATCTTTTCTTGGATGATGCCATTGTTACTTTCAATATGCATGCACTAATTGACGATATGCAAGAGATTTACGACATTTTTTGGCTCTTCTTGTTCCAACTTGTTTGCATGAGATACCCCGCCACATGGAGTATAAGGCAAAAAAAATCGAACAATGTTCCACACATCTAGGGCAAAAGGACACACAAGGAAGAGATGGTCCACATAATCCTGACATTTATACATAGGGTAGACCAACTAGGCATGATCATGCTTCCCTTCTATAAGTTGTCATCTATGGGATCTTATTTTCCCATATGCACTATTGGACGATCCTTTCATTTTCTAAACAACTTAGGTTCCATAATATTTTACATCACCAAGCTAAATCCCCCTGTCAACAATGATATTCAAACAAAACATTTATGGAGAATATTCCCCAAGAGAGGAGTGCACCCAACATAATGTTTGTTCCCTCTCCTTGAGGTGAACATCCAATATATTTAGGGTAGTAGTGTAATTATCCACTGAATTGAAAAATCAAAAGGGATATTTAGCTAATAGGATGATGCGATCCATTAACCCAAATAGATATTCTAGTAGGATCTACCACCTGGTTCAGAGTAGACCTCCTATTTTCATTTAGGAATTCAACAAAATTCTTTGGAAAAAAGTAATTTTCCCCACACCATACACATTTGTCGATACCCATTCTTACTTCTTTACCATTTTCTAACTTCTAGGATAGTCCTTCTTCGACCACTTTGAATGAAGCTAATACTACCTTCGAAACAACAAAAAAAATGTATCCTTTTATTTTTCGGGTTCCTAATCCAATGTTCAATAGAGATAGAGTGAATATACTTTATGAATACCACTTCTATCCATAGGTTATTTGTGTATAACATTCTCCATCAAACCTTAGCTGCCAACAACTTAAACAAAGAATAAGACCTTTTTAGATCTCAATCATTCAACATCTTTGGAAAATTTATTTTATCCCATTTGAAAAAATTAAAAACCCTACCATATTTCTAACATGTCCATAGAAATCTACAGCTAATCTTACAAATAGATTTAAAAATCCATTTTTGAATCAAGCACAAAGACATCCAGAAGACTGGCATAACTTCTAGAGCGAATTTGATAAGCATTAGTCCACCCACACTAAACAACCATCTAAAGCTCCAAACCTTTAATATATTCTCAACAGTAAATGGAAATTATTATTCTAACTGTAAATTAATTGGTAGTTTATTTTCCTACAAAAACAACAAATAATTCACAACTACAAGTTTCACAAAATTGAATTATGTTGAAGATAAACTAGAAAATGATAAAATAATGGTACATAAACACACAAATTTGACACGGTTATTTTTGGAATAAAATCCCCATAAAAACCTTCCTTCGAATCATTATCCATACCCATCTCTACATTTTCTTCCCTTCTCTGGCTCGAAATTGAATTGCCAAAGGAAATCAATCTCAAGTGTATATTCTCCATCTACCCATCGGGCTCTTATTATAATTTCTTCTTGGGACTCTTAATGGAAAAGATTAAAACATAATTTATGGCTGAAGTTATATCTAGATTGATCCATGTGACTTTCTACAGGATTAAAACCTTTCTCAATTAAAATTGATTAATTAACAAATTTTCCTAAGATTAAACTTTGGAAATGTTTAAAAATAGGCTAATAACATAATTCAGACATTTCTATGTGGAATTTCCATAAATAATTTATGAGATATGAAAAACTTGTGTGTTTTAGCCTCTCCACAAATTTTCGAGACTAGAACATTGATGATACTACAAAAACTAACACGGATGAAATCCTATATATTTTATCTCATCATAAAAAATATTTGTGTGAAAAGGAAATGGATTATGATACTTTATGAGCTTTTGCCTAGACAATCCCACTACTGATAAAGTTGACTTATGAATATTTATGAGCCTACATGTAGCCTTATTGGCGAGTGAAAAGTAAAACATGGAGCATCACTAGGATAAAACAATGTCATCCACAAAGAAAATAGATGTGATTGCTAATTCACTGGAAATTATGGCACTCTTTAATTCAACCCTCCCTTTGGCTTCAACCAAAAGTCAAGTTAATCCCTTTAAAAGTTTTGAAGAACTTTATGTAAGTATGCCTTGGAAATTGAACCAATGAGAGATTGATTATTTTCATCATTCATGAAGCTAGGGAGAGAAAGTGCCAACAAGATTACATTAGTAATGCTTGCTTGCTTTGGGAGGGGCTTGAAAATATTGCAAAAACTTAATTTACCTTGAATTTTTGCATTCTTATATTTCTTGTAGGTGTAATTTTTCATAGTCATTTTTATAATAAATTTTGACATTTTCTCATATGTATACTTGAGTTATGTATGTTTTTCATGTACCTTGAATTTTGATGTTCTTTTATTTCTTTTAGGTGTAATTTTTCCTAGTCAATTTTATAAGAAATTTTGACATAAATTTCTCAAAATTACAATTTAATATCCAACACTCATAAATAATCCAACACTGATAAATAATGAAATTAAAACTACATTTATATCTATGAAATCTATTTTGGAAAGAATCTAAATATCTATTAAAGTTTGATTAAAAAAACAGTAAGAATTCCAAACTATTTAACCCAATCCCATTTAAATAAAATGATCTCTCATTGGAAATCACAAGGCTTTGCAAATAATAAATGAATAATCTAAAACTAAAAAAATGTTGTTCTGAAATAATGAAATTTAAAAAGTATAATAAATATAAGCTTTGTTAACCATAGTATTAATGTATTACATTGTAAGAATAGGACATCAGGAATGAAAAACATTCATGTTAATTAACGTAATGTAATTGAAATTGATGGTAAACATTAAACATTCTACAACATTTACGTTGAAACACCACACATTCTGCAACATGATTTAGAAACCATCCCAATCTAGAACATTGAAGAAATAGATAGATACGATTGACCTACACCATACCTAAATAAACAGATACGCTCGACCTACATTGAAGAAATAGATAGCAACAATATCGCTATGGGACATATAATGAGTACTAGACATATAATCAGTGAAACGTTTACTCCTCGTAGCACAAGAAACAATTGTTGTCATTGGCTTGAGCCCAAGCACCGACGGTAGGGCCGCAAATGCTCGAGATGCAATTGACAAGGTAGGTAAGGCAGACCGTGCACGAGCTCGAATCCCTACGAGTAGAGCAGACTCCTTGCCCGTAGGCAGTGGGAACTTCGTTGGTATTTGAAATCTGGTTCAAGTAGTCAACACTCGATTCTAAGTTGTCTACCAAAATTCTGGAGGGAAGCAGTCGGGATAGCTGTATATACCTTGAATCGAAGTCAATTAGGACCAAATTATGAAAAAACTCCTTATGAACTATGGAAAGGAAGACATGCTTCAGTAAAGTACTTCAAGATCTTTGGAAGAAAGTGCTTCATAAAAGTCAATGATGGCTCACCAAGAAAGTTTGATGCTCGTGTTGATGAACAAATATTCCTTGGATACTCTACATAGAGCAAAGCCTACAAGTGCTACAATAATCGACTAAGGAAAATAGTGGAAAGCATTGATGTAAAGATTGATGAAGACCTTCCAGAAAAAGAAATTGAAGATGGACAAGTCATGAGAAACAAGGAAAGGCTTGTTGGTAAAGGCTATTCACAAATTGAAGGAACTGACTTTGAAGAAATAGTATCTCATGTGGAAGCTATCAGGATGTTCTTGGCATTTGCATACTCAAAAGGATTCAAAATCTATCAAATGGACGTAAAAACAACATTTATGAATGGGGAACTCAAGGAAGAAGTCTACATGGAGCAACCAAAAGGGTTTGATCTAACAGAAGGAAAAGACTTAGTCTGTAAGTTGAAAAAGGAATTATAAGGGTTGAAACAAGCTCCTAGAGCTTGGTATACAAGATTGCATCACTATCTAAAACAACAAGGCTTCAAGAAGGGAGTGGCAGGAAGTAATCTCTACATAAAGATGAATGAAGGTAAGTTACTAGTCACACTTGTTTATGTTGATGATATGATTTTTTCTAGTAACAATGATGAAATGAGCCATGAATTTTCTCAAGACATGTGAAAAGAGTTCGAGATGTCGATGATAGGAAAGTTATCTCACTTCCTTGGACTACAAGTATCTCAAACCAAAGCAGGATTGTTTATATCTCAAGTCAAATATCTTAAAGACATGCTTAAAAGATATGGAATGGAAGACTGTGCACCCATGA
Organism: Pinus tabuliformis; assembly: GCA_031772625.1. Taxonomy (NCBI): domain Eukaryota; kingdom Viridiplantae; phylum Streptophyta; class Pinopsida; order Pinales; family Pinaceae; genus Pinus; species Pinus tabuliformis. Next base: position 1,684,016,666 of record CM062816.1, on the reverse strand, counting down.
GCACACCTATGGCCACAAATTGCAAATTGACCAAAAATGATGACTCCCCTCTAGTAGATGCAACTCATTGCAGGTCAATAATTGGAGCCCTTCTGTACTTAACTGCTACGAGACCCGATATAATGCAAGTAGGAATGGTGGGAAGATTTCAGTCAGCTCCTAAACAATCCCATTTTTTAGCTGTAAAAGGAATTCTTAGATACCTAAAAGGAACTCCTAATTTCGGTCTTTGGTACCCTACGAGCTCAACTCTGACTGTAACTGCATACACCGATGTTGATATGGCTGGAAGTGTAGATGATCAAAAAACTACTAGTGGAAATGCATTCTTCCTGGGAGACTTTTTAGTATCTTAGCTCAGCAAAAAATAGACATCCATATCATTATCCATAGCCGAAGCCAAGTATATAGTTGTAATAGACTATTGTACTCAAATACTATGGATGAAGGAATCTCTAAAAGATGTCAACATAGGTACAGATCAACCAATTACCATCTATTATGGTAACACAAGTGCTATTAGTATCAACAAAAATCTAGTGATTCACTCAAAGACCAAACATATACCAATCAAGTATCATTTCCTTCATGAACAAGTAGCTAAACAAAACATCATCTTGGAATATATCAATACTAAGGAGCAAATAGCTGATATTTTCACAAAACCTCTTCCTCGAGAAGCATTTGAACATCTTCGTCAAAAGATGGGGGTTATCTCTTTAGCATCACTTAAGTTCATTCATAAAGATGTTGCAGGATAGGGGGAGCAGTTCTACAGGGGGAGTAGTTCGACATGGGGAGTCTGTATGCATTCCTTTGCCATTGATGTCAAAGGGGGAGAGAAGAAGAATATTGCCATCAATAACAAAGGGGGAGATTGTTGATATATATTTTCATTGATGTCAATATGGCAATATTCAAGGAGCTAGAGGAGGCAAAACGGAGCTATCAAAGGCATATCAAGAGTATCGGGAGCAATGTATAGGAAAGAAGGACTATCGGGAGAAATGTATGCCGAAGAAGGACTATCAAGAAAGATATGCCAAAGAGCCAAAGCATAGTGGAATATATATATATATATATATATATATATATATATATATATATATATATATATATATATGCAGAAGATTTAAAGGAGGCAGAAGAGTTAAAAGAGGTTGAAAAACATATATATGTGCAATATACACTATCGGCGACAAGTATATATATATATATATATATATATATATATATATATATATATATATATATATATATATATATATATATATATATATATTAGTATTAGTGATATCGTAATCGGCGGTTCTACTATGAGCCACTACCCGAAACCCCTGACAGTGATATACATGGGCGGACCCGACGCTATGTCTGTTTGTGTGTATAATCAGGTGAAGTCCGCTAAGTACTTCGATGCATGATTTTGAGTGTATTTAATATATTCTGGCTATATAATTTATAACTCCGATATGTTTCGGACCCGCTGCAACATTATGAAAGGCTCTATTGTTATATCGCATCCACCCATCAGAACTCGCATATCGCAATAGACAAAGGGTTAGCACCACTAAATGCGTCGATTGCGATATAAGTTGCAGACCCAACACAACATTACAATTTGACTTAATATCATATCGCATCCGTAGGAGAATCGGCCTTCGGCCATCGGCGATGTCATGGGCTCGACTTATAAAGGACGTCCGAAAGCTGCAACTGCCAATTGCGATAACATTATGGAAGAGCGGACCTGATGCAGTTATAGATGCAGGTGTAATGATTTTGAAGTCCGCCCTTTAGCATTTCGGTTGGTTTTCTTCATATATTCCTATGTATTTGAATATTTTTATTGCTTGGGTTTTTCAGACCAAAAACTTATAATAACGGTTCTGACAGTTTAGTAGGCTTGAACGATGTCGATTGCGATTGCGATTGTGACGTGGTAGATGGGGGCTCTTGATTGGTACAACCTCTCCATAAAGTTGAAATATTAGTACTCAATGATTTCATTAGAAAAAAGCAGGGTGTAATATAGGACTATAATGCATCAGTTGTCTTGCGGTATCAATGAGGCTGTTCTTGGATGCCATCCCCACAAAAGGGCAGTGATCAGTCACTTGAATAGTAAGGTCTTGATAAACTAGAGAAATTAGGATTACTTCTTTGTTTTTAGACACAATCCATATATGCTTGGGTATTAGAGAAGACAGTGCATGTAGTCAAGAGACATAATTTTCAACCATATTAATACTTTAGGGATTCCTCTCTTAACATTTTATATAGATCTATATAAAACATATTCCTTATATTTTCGGCCAATGTAATTTAGATAACATTGTTATTGTAAAGCAGTTGTTTAGCCATATTTATTTTGATTCTTGACATATACATATTTTTAATGTACCTTGTGTATATGGTCAATGAACGTTGCGAAGGCATTGGTTTCAACTCATACATCATGCACGAGTTATTACAAAAACTAACATGGATGAAATCCTGTATATTTAATCTCATCATAAAAAATATTTGTGTGAAAAGGAAATGGATTATGAGACTTTGTAAGCTTTTCCCTAGACAATCCCACAGCTGATAAAGTTGACTTATGAATATTTATGAGCCTACATGTAGCCTTATTGGTGAGTGAAAAATCAAACCTTGAGAATCATTAGGATAAAACAATGTCATCCACAAAGAAAATACGTGTGATGGCTAATTCACTGGAAATTGTGGCACTCTTTAATTCACCCCTCCCTTTGGCTTCGCAGACTCCTTGCCTGTAGGCAACGGGAAATTTGTTGGTATTTGTAATGTAGTTGTTGTAGGTTAGAGTATCTCACAAAAAGTCAAAATGACCATCCGAATGTGTGTCTTCTTCCAGACCCGTGATTAGTGTTGTCAGAGAAGCCTGTAGAGGACTGTTGTCTGGGTATGTCGTGGTGTTATAGTCATGAGAGACACCCGTCATGCAGTCTTCCTGACCCGTGATTTTTGCGCCCACCACTGCGAGTAGTAATATGAGAGGTAAACCAAAGCTAAATGAGCTGATCCTCATGGATACCTCAAATGAAATAATAACAATAATTTCAGATGCCAAATGTTATTATTGCGATACTTATCAATCCCTGGAGGACGTCCCCCTTTTATAGCCTTAAAGTTGTGTTGTGTCGGTAAGATAACATCTGTAATGTCAAAGATGAATGATTCATTCCATTCCTTCACACGCACATTTAATCTCATCCACACCCATTTCAAAACACTATGAGTTTCTCATACTCATTTTAAAATATTTAAAATATTTATGTATTTTTCATGCTGGACCATTTTATAATTCAAGAAACTATGTGTTTCTCACACCCATATATATATATATATATATATATATATTCTCATAACCATTTTATAATTAAAAAAACTATGCATTTCTCACACCCATTTCAAAATATTGAAAAAAATTGTCCGCATGGGGTAGCTCAAGTGGCAATGGCCGTGGAAATGAAGTCTCACCAAACCGGAGATCTTGGGTTCGATTCTTGTGCTGCCCTCCCTGGAAATGGGGTGAATAACGGACATGTAAAATCTCGAAAATGAGAGGGTCCCACCTAAGCTTACAAAAAAAAAAAAAATATTGAAAAAAATTATGTGTTTCCCATATGTGACCATTTTATAATTCAAAAGACTATGTGTTTCTCACACTTCACAATCTAGCAGTGATTCATATTTTAATTCATTATTTCTTAATTTATGATTGAAAATAAATAAACAAATTGGTGGAATGATATAACTATCAATAATCATCAATCCATAATAAGCATGAAAAGCAAAAATATAACTACTATTAATGTCATTAAAATACTAATATTTTATTAATATTGTAAAAGTAAAAATATTATTTTTTCTACACTTTAATATTGAAAAAAGCATGAGCTAAGTATATACGATTTTTTTTAAATAATTACATCACAATATTAATTTTCCAAATATAATTCCTAATTATTATTTTTTAAAACTTTGATTTTTATAATTTAATTATTAGAAATCATCTAGCTTAAAAATAATTACATACATTAAATTTATCAAATATGTCTAGAATAACTAAACTATTTAATTATGACTCTATCAAAATATAAATACTATTTTTATTGGAGAATTGTAAACTTAAACTATATATATATATATATATATATATATATATATATATATATATATATGTATATATATATATATATATATATATATATATATATATATATATATCTGTTTAAAGTGGATTTATTATTTTCTTTTAGTAAAATAAAATAATTTATATTAAATATTTAAATTATCAATTATATTAAAATTATTTTTGATATTAATAATCTCAATCTATATCCCCCAATCAGGGCGACGGAGTGGGTAATCAATGGAATAATGGATGTCAAGGCTAGGAGGTGAGAGGAACATTTACCACTGCACACATGCTTATACCGCAGGGCGTGGTGGCGTTCCGCATGTTTGCAACAACGTCAGAAGGGAGAAGTGGCATTTGGTACATAGGTAAAAGAAGAGGTGGTAAGGATGGCTGCATAAGGTGGATGGGATAGCAGGTAGGTAAGTCAAAGTATGAGAGGGAGTGTAGGGAGGGGAGGATGGATAGATTGCAAGGCAGCACGAGAACGAGAGCGTAGGACTAGCCATACTCGTATTCAGCAAGTAGGCATAGCAACCACAGATATGTTAACTATTTTCTTTTTGTAATTAGTAAAGGAAATTCTAGCATGCCAGGTGGGGGAAAATAATTGTGCCTTGTCGGGAAGGAAATACCACGGGGAGAGATTATTCTGAGCATAAACAATGAGGAAGAGGGGCCCTTTAGCTCTGCGTCACTGTTGGTCAGGCTTGAGGGCATAGAAGCTAATAAGGAGTGTCGCATTTCGCTCAGGGAAAAGGCTAGTGAGGCTAGAGAGGATTTTATCTAGGTGGAATGGAAGATTGAGGGTTCGGTGAAGTTCCTTAGGCCAAATTTCTGGGTATAGAGGGGAAGATATGGCAGCAGAGAAGAGAAAGCCTGGGAGGGGCAACTGGGTAGGAAGCTAAGTAAGGAATGGGTGGCATGCAAAGGCGATAGCGCTGCGAGGGTAGGGAGTGGTGATGACATGCAAGGTAGGGGGAGGGAGGAGAGTCTCAGCGCGAAGCTCCCTTTGCAAGCTTTACCGGGGTCGAACAGGGAATGGGTTAGCCTGAGGGACCTCAATGGAGGAGGAAGGGATAGTGGAGGAGTGACCGAGACCATGCTAGGTCTGACCGAGGGGTAGGACGTGTTGAGCAGGGAGAAGGTGAAGCCCACCCTTGTTTCATCTGAATGCCTAGGAGCAATGGAGTGCGGGCAGAGGGGATTCAGTGATGGAGAATAGAAACTCCACGAGGCAAACGACATTTGGACTGGTAATGGTTTTATTATCCTGACATTGAACTGTGATCACTGTGAATAGGTAGTAGACAACTGCGACATGGTGCGTCCAGCCAGAGGAAGAGGCCACGGAGGATGAGGAAAATCTGGTTCTTGTTCAAAGGACCCGGGAACCTCGGAATAGAGGAAAGGGAGAAGATCCATAGACGAGACTGTCAGGGAGGCAATGAAAGCATATAAGGAAGGAATAGATGCAGGGATCCGCAAAACTATAGAAGAAATGGATGACCAAATTATGGAAGAGGACTCCGAGGATGAAATGGATAATGGAAAGAACACATTCCAGATCCTGGGAACACCAGAGGGAGACTATCCCAATTCAAACTGACCTTGCATCTGTATTGGCTCATGAAAAGAATGGTAGGACAAGCAATGGAACAAGTGTCCATGGGGATGTCTCTGATCATTAGAGACATGCCAGACTACAAAAAGGACCTGCAAACTATCCAGTTCCAGCTCTGTAAATAGGACATTAGACTGGATCGTATCTAACGACACGTTCCATGCATTATCGAAATGACACTAGCACCTGGAGATTCAGCTGAAGATCCAGCGACAGGTGAGTCAAAACCGGAAGACCTCAAAGAATAGCTGAGCACAAGGATAGCTCAGGTTTTTTTTTTAGTGACTATGTCATGCAGAAAGAGTCAATTTTGCGGACAAAACCGACTTCCCTAGAAACTAAGGCTTTTCTAGTGACAAACAAAACAATCAAGCACTATCTTTCCCTAAATATGCATTTAAAATAAGAGCAACGAGGTGTTTAAGGCTAACCTTTAGTCCAACGTTGTTTGTAGCAGCCAAGTCTCTTTGATCCAGATGAGCTCCTCTCCTTGAAGCCTGCATACAAAAACAAGTAAATGATTACATAGCACCTGAATAACTCATATAATAAAACATTTTCATCATAAAGACCAAGGAGTTTATGAAACAAATTATATATAACAACTTGTTGAGAAAAATGAACTTAATTGTATTAATTGAAAACAAAAGAAACCTTACAACCAATGCCTTGGTGTTGTGCAGGTCCCTCCCAGGGTCCAGCAAGAGTTCTCCTCTACTTTGATCAGCTCACCCACTTCCAAATGAAGCTAAGAAAGGAATGTGATCTCTCCTCTCAAGCTCTATAAGGGAGTCCTAATTTCAGCAGCATCTACCCTTAGGAATGTTCAGCTTTCAACCTCCCTTGCCTCTGGCCCAATGCTTGTATTTATAATGCTTTGGAGGAAGTTAAACAGGTCCACCATCAATGGGATAAGCCCGTCTTTCAAAGGGATAGCTCCCCTCTTCATGGGATAAGTTCCTCTTTCATTGGGATGCATGAACCATCTGGAGGCACTCAACCCACGTCAAACCATCTTCTAGAATGCTCTAGAATCGACTGCAAGTAAGTTTTTTTAAGTAAAACTTGCGCCTTTTGACTTTTACAGGGGTACGCACCCACCCCTTTACAGAGAGAGCGTACAAGTACGCAGGTATTATGTACTTGAGGTGCGGGCCCGCAGGTAAGAGTAAGAGAAAGTGCGGAACCAGAGTTATATTGATGTTTTAAAGGTTTTCTCTCTTTTTTGGAGTTTGACATGAGGAGCAGAGGTATAAGACTTGCCAAGGAGGACAGTATGGTTATTGATGGAGCCATACTGACTACAAATAGTCATGGTGACAAACTTTAGTGTAACAGATTTCCCCTAAAGTGTGAGGTGTGTAGTAGATCAGGGTTTTATATCATCTAGGAAGGGTGAAGAACTTTATCATTTCGAGGATTATCTTGTGGAGAGCCCAGTCGGAACCTGCAAATATTCAACACAAAATAAATATATGAGATCATATCATCGTTGAGGTAGGCATTCCCATACTCAGATCAAAAACTTAACTAACAAACTAACTACTGCTCTGATATAGGAATGATTTCGCAATACATCATAATCATAGACACATGTAGACACAGTATGGACACAGCCATCTGTTTATAATTAGTCTATTGTATAATGAATACAAAACTCCTCGCAGCCTGGATGGCGGGAATTAGATCCAGGGTCTTCATTTCTGCTTCCCGAAATAGTACGATTCTATCCATGCGAATAAATGAGTTGATGTCGAACATGGTAGAAACCAATTGATTACCAGTCAATGATGTAAACTGTTAACAAGTGTGAGAGAGACCACCAGCGATGTCAATGGTTCTCAAAGTACCCAGTACAATCCATGAGATGTGAATGAATGTGTTGATGTCGAACATGTCACAGAATCCCTTGATCAAAGGTCATTGATGTAAACTGTCGTCAAAGGCGAGAAACCTGCCATTGAGGCATGCAGATTTCAAGGTACTGATGATTCCTAGATCATCTTTCTAGATAATGTGCTGATGTCGATAAAAAGCGATCCATCGTAGGCAAGCCCACAACGCGAAATCATAGATCAAGTTGAAGAAATGTAGCTGTAAGGACTGACTCAGGGATGGTCAAGATGGATGACAGATATTTTGCAGATGAATGGTTTATTTGCAAGACTCCTCTTGAACACATAACGACACTACAGATGGCTTGGTAACAATTGTCCCAAAGTTAATACCCGGAAACCGACTGAAGACTTTCAATGTGGTTTGATCAACTATTAGGCAAAGGATTTCCAAACCCAGGTGAATGAAAAGTGTCGTGTTCAAGAGTGGTGATAAGGTTTTTCCGAGACAAAGTATAACAAATATACTCATTTTCCTCTCTTTTCCCCCACCATTTCTGGCAAGTACCTCTTTATTTTTTACAAGCTTGAGGAGGATAACATTTGCTTGATTATAAGCTCATCCTTCAGATGAGTCCAACTTAGTTTAGATTCGAACCCTAAGAAGGAGTGGTCCGTTCCTGTTTGTAATCGAACAGGTCCTTTACTGTGAAATTTTAACGAGTCCAGTATCGGAGTAACTCGGCGTTTTTCAATTTTAGAGAGTCTGAAAAAATTAAGAAGACTCCAGGGTTGACCTTTTTCGTAAATTTGCATCTCCCAAGCCCGAAAAAGTATAAAATAATACTTGAGAGAACCGCTTGATCTTTACGACCAAGGAGTACTTTTCGTAATTAGTGCCCCTGATCCGAAAAAGTAAAAAAGCGATCAATGACACGTCGTTTTATAACCATTATCGAATTTGAAACGACAAAAATCCGGCAATCTTTTCATGTTTTTACGGTCAGAAAAGGGCTATAAGAGGACCATCTTTTGATTCCGTTTTAACGAGTCTAAAAGAAAAACTCGGCGATATTTTCATATTTTGAGAGTCTGAAAAGGGCTTAAAAGAAAACTCCAAGGTTTCACTTTTTCGTAAGTTTTAATGAGTTTGAAAAAATGATAAAAATGTACTCATTGCCGACTTTCAATTTAATTTACGAGCAGGAAAAGACGAAAAGAACTCGGCATTTTCATTTATTTTACGAGAATGAAAGATAGCAAAATAATCTCGGGATTTTCATGAGTTTAACAAGTCTTGAAAATAACTAAAATTGACTCGAGATAGGTTTCATTTTTACAAAAGCTTGAAACAAAGAGAAACTATGCTTCAAAGTAGTTTCATTTTTACACAAGCTTGAAATAGAGAGAAAACTGTGGTTGATGCCCCCTAAGCATAACTGCTAGAGCGCATGCCCCCCAGCTTCATTTCATTCAACCAGGTGGATGAAATGAAGGTTGAGTTACGAGATCATTTGAAAGATTCATCCTAAAACTGTAAGAAAATTATGCAAAAAACTGAAATAACTAACCTAAATATACAAATTAACATTTATGAGATCTAGTCAAACTCTCGACTCAATTAAAGGAGGATTTGTTTCATTTTTTAACGAGCTTGATACAGGAAAAGAACTATGCTCGGATTCGGTTTCATGTTCACGCAAGCTTGAAACAAAAAACTATGCTTGTTATAAGTTCGCATGCCCCCAGCATAATGACGCAAATCAAGGTACATACCCCCCAAGCTTCATTGCATTCAACCAGTTGGATGAAATGAAGGTTTTACTTTCGAAATCTTGGAAAGACTCGTGGGAGTTGTTTTATTTTTAAGTGAGGTTGACACAGGAAAAGAAATATCCTCAAAACCCTTGTTTCATTTTTTAAACGAGCTTGACACAAGATAAGGAACTATGCTCATGACTACTCTCTACAATCTACCTAACAAGGAACTATGCTCTAAAATCCTTGATTCATTTTTTAACAAGCTTGACACAAGACAAGGAACTATGCTCTAAAATCCTTGATTCATTTTTTAACGAGCTTGACACAAGACAAGGAACTATGCTCATGTCTACTCTCTACAATCTACCTATATAACCTATGACTCCTTGTTTCATTTTTTAACGAGCTTGACACAAGACAAGGAACTATGCTCATACTCACTGATTCATTTTTTAACAAGGTTGACTCAGTAACAGGAACTTTCCTTGAAACATCCAAATTCATTTTTTAACGAGGTTGAGAGAGGAACAAACTATCCTCGCGGACACCTGTTTCATTTTTTAATGAGGTTGGCACAGGAAAAGGAACTATCCTCGCAACATTGATCATGGCTTCCAACTGGAAGAAATACATGTCAATGGACACACCTTGATCATGGCTTCCAAGAGGTCTTCATCAGAAGGGAGAATAGTTCTCTGGAAGGAACACATGTCAAGGGACTCAAAAAGGATAAGAACATCGTGTTCAAGTAATCCCATAGAGTTTTCCATGTCAATTATCGGATCTACATCAAAGGAAGATGAGCAAACAGTGGGACACTCACGTACATCGGTAACTAAAAACATGGGACCAGTTGCCACATAATTAACCCGTGGTGGGGTAGATACCACTTTAGAATCAGGAACATTTAGGGGTGTCATATTATTGGTAGTTGAAACAAGACTAGGGAACACAAGCTGGTCTACAGTCACAATATTTCCATTGTGAGGGAAAGACATCACGCGAAAGAGTGTCGATACGACAGCTTTCATTGCATAAACATAGTCTCGCCCAAGGAATAAATTGAAATCCAAGGGACCTCGAACTACCATAAGATCAATACAAACAGTCTTACCTTCCAAGGTAATGGAAAAATTAGGAAGGATCCCTAAAGGTTCACTAATGGTTCTGTTAAAAGCTTTTAGATTCTGCGTAATAGGCGCAAGCTGAGGGGAACCCAAAGCTTTCCAAGCAATTGAGGATAAAATACTAACAGAAGCACCTTCATCTACCTGCGTACGATGCATGTCCCTACCATCAGCCTTGACAATGATTTGGAAAGGGATGAAGGAGGGAAGACGAGGTTCTGTCAGTCTATTCCAATCAAAGGAAAAGACCTCAGTACTTGGAGGGGGTTCTGTAGAAACAGGTGAAATGCCCCGTAGCATAGAAGAATCTAATGTAACAAGAAGAACCTAAGCGTTATGAAGTTAACTCTCTAAAGGGAAAGTGGGATCGACTGAATGTGAAATTAAATCGACTACTTGATCAACTAATGGATCATCAACCTGAGTGACATGAGTTTCACTCTCCAATGGAAGAGTGTGATCGACTGTACTCGAAATTAGATCAATCACTCCGTCAGTTGACGGTAGGTTGGGAGAAATTTTACGGTAACCAGTTGGAAATTCTTGTTGTGGAACAGTAAGGTTTTCCAACAATTTTGAGGCTTCATCCATGTGAGGGAAAATGTGAGTTTGATGACTCCCTTTGCGTAACTTACAAGGAAACCTAACTTTACCTTTTTTCCTAGGAACCTGACTATCACTGGTTGATGCATCAATGGAAAGTTGATGATATTTTTCTGACCATACTTCCAAGACCTTTGGAATACCAGGACAATTGACAAGGAAGTGGTCACCCTTACAAAGCCTGCAAGGGTATTTGGGTTTACGATGCATGTCGGAGTTTTCCTCAACACAACTAACACTTACAGTTGTGGTTGGTTGGTTGAATTCTTTCTTATCTTGCTTCTTCTTCTTCTTCCCTTTCTTCTTCTTCTTAGCCACCTGGTTACTAGCGTCAAGGCTTTTACCAAGCGAAGAGGAAGAAATGGAGGAAGAAAAATTAGGCGAAGAAGGTAAAGGGTCAACAGAAGGTTGGTGATGTTGAGATGGTGAACTTTGTTGAGGTGAAGCATTCGGTTGAGGTGGAACAATTGGAGTATTTGGGGCCAACGAAGTTGAAAATAACCATATCAGTAAACCTATTGTAAATCCAGGTAATGAAAAAGTAGCCATATAAGGAGGACCAACATTTCCAAAGAAAGGAAAAGTACTAGGATCCTCGTTAAGAGGGGTTCCTAGGTTGGTAAATTCCGGAACAGTTGCCATTATATTCAACTTCAGTGAATTTAAAACTAAAATTAACAATTCACAATTCACACCTAACAATTAAAATTCACAATTCACACCTATGGTCTCTAAAAGTAAAAACAAACAAATTAACACGCACTATCAAATCTAGGGGTCAAACCACACACAAACAGTAACTTTCTGTACCGAAAACACTAGTTGGTGATGAAATCCAACGTCGCAGAATTCAATACAGAAATAGCGGTTGGAACAGTTACCCCGACAACCTACTTAATGAATAGACTGGCACAAGTTTCTCCACTAAACCGTCTCGAGTGAAGAGAACCCCCCAGAAAATCCAAGTGAGTCTAGCCGACATCTGCTCCAGGTACAGTGGGATCTTCCCACCACTGTCACCTTAGGAAGAATCCTAAAGAATATGGTCACTAAGGTTACCAACCGAAACAAATATACCTGGGGGAACAGTCTACGATCCGATACGCACGCAAGGGAAGAGTAGCAAGCTCAATCCCCTTGAAGGCTCCTTGACATAATCCAAGGTTTACCAACAAGTGACCCCAAGCTCCTCGACAATGGTTAATCCGAGGTTTACCGTTTGTAGTACGTGCATATCTGGCGTCGTTCCCAATGAAGGAGGATTGATCCCCTCACTGGTTCGGACACGATCTCGTGCTTCTCCTTTAAGAGGAGCTTTCCCAGAGCATAAATGTAACAATTGGATTTATCCTACCGCAAGATAAGCTACTTGTTTGTTTTTACTGTCTTAGAGAGTTAATTACTCTCCTACTCCAAGACACTAGCCTGATCTATGTTGGTGTATCAGAGCCCTAGTAAATAAAAAGTTACTAAGTTAATTTTACTTTAAGCGTTATTTTTTATGGCTTTTCTTTAGGACAAAAGGTAGCGGAGATGAAACTTATGATGTGTAGACTCGACTCAAATCCACTAAAAAGATGCACCTAGGATGAAAAACAAAACAATCTTTTCCTTTTCAATGAATTCCCTAGCTAAGAGAGTTGGAGAATGCAAAATTTATAAAGAAAACTTTCTTAGCAATGAAAATCAAAGAAAAAATCTCTTTATCTTTTGCAAAGCACACAACACAAGGCCACTAATTATTTCACGAAAACTTCCTTTCTCTTTTCAAAGACTTCAAACGCTACTAAAACGAACTTTCTTCAAAAGAGATTTTGTATTTTTCCTATTTTAACAAAGCATGTAAAACTACTTAACAAAAATCAATTTTAAGATCTATGAAAATCTAAGAGAAATTTATCTAAAAGCAAATCCAATGAGGTAAAAACCTACAAAATATAATTCCAGGTTGTTTTACTCAGTTACAATTCAACCATGGACTAATTCATGCAGAATCATAAATCAGTCAAAAACAAAAATAAAAAGCTCTTGTTCTTTTTCTTAAGAATGAAATTCACAGCTTAACAAACAAGCCTTCTCGAAATTCCGCAAAGAGACAACACAATGGTAGGTTTCTCAAACAAAGGTGGATTTTACGAATGGTCTAACTCCTAAGAAGGCTGAAAAGACCAGGGATATCCAAGGTTTTTACAACTTCTAAATCTAGAGTCACTACAAGACCAATACAAAAATCAAACCTAGGGCTAGAATTTCTATGAACTTCACTAAAACCCTTGATGCTAATGAAACAAGCCTAGATGAAAATTTCAGACAGCTAACTAGTGGATCTGGGCAGCAATAAATAATCTATAAACAAGATCTAATAGGTAAAAAAGGAAAAAATTGAAATTTTTTAAACTTTTGTTAGGGTACGCAGGCAGCTCGTTTGCACAGGTGCGGCCCCGCTCTGTGTGCAAAGCAGAATTGCGTACAAGTACGCACTGTGCTTAACTCAGAGGGTGCGTACTTCTTTCAAAATCAAGAAAAATAAAAAACTAACTCGATACTAAGCTATTATACCCAAATTCACAGTCAATCAGTCAAAAACTAGAAAGAAATCAACGTTTCTCAAATCAAAGTATCAATCAAAAGAGAAATCAATCAAATCCATGGATTCCCCAGCAGAGTCGCCATTTTGTCATGCGGAAAGAGTCAATTTTGCGGACAAAACCGACCTCCCTAGAAACTAAGGCTTTTCTAGTGACAAACAAAATAATCAAGCACTATCTTTCCCTAAATATGCATTTAAAATAAGAGCAACCAGGTGTTTAAGGCTTACCTTTAGTCCAACGTTGTTTGTAGCGGCCAAGTCTCTTCGATCCAGATGAGCTTCTCTCCTTGAAGCCTGCATACACAAACAAGCAAACGATTACATAGCACCTGAATAACTCATATAATAAAACATATTCATCATAAAGACCAAGGAGTTTATGAAACAAATTATATATAACAACTTGTTGTGAAAAATGAACTTAATTGTATTAATTGAAAACAAAAGAAACCTTACAACCAATGCCTTGGTGTTGTGCAGGTCCCTCCCAGGGTCCAGCAAGAGTTCTCCTCTACTTTGATCAGCTCATCCACTTCCAAATGAAGCTAAGAAAGGAATGTGATCTCTCCTCTCAAGCTCTATAAGGGAGTCCTAATTTCAGCAGCATCTACCCTTAGGAATGTTCAGCTTTCAACCTCCCTTGCCTCTGGCCCAATGCTTGTATTTATAATGCTTTGGAGGAAGTTAAACAGGTCCACCATCAATGGGATAAGCCCCTCTTTCAAAGGGATAGCTTCCCTCTTCATGGGATAAGTTCCTCTTTCATTGGGATGCATGAACCATCTGGAGGCACTCAACCCACGTCAAACCATCTTCTAGAATGCTCTAGAATCGATCGCAAGTAATTTTTTTGAAGTAAAACTTGCGCCTTTTGACTTTAACACGAGTACGCCCCCACCCCTTTACAGAGAGAGCGTACAAGTACGCAGGTATTATGTACTTGAGGTGCGGGCCCACAGGTAAGAGTAAGAGAAAGTGAGGAACCAGAGTTATATTGATGTTTTAAAGGCTTTCTCTCTTTTTTGGAGTTTGACATGAGGAGCAGAGGTATAAGACTTGCCAAGGAGGACAGTATGGTTATTGATGGAGCCATACTGACTGCAAATAGTCATGGTGACAAATTTTAGTGTAACAGGCTAGCTTTCTTTTACATGCATGCTTATGGTATCTAAGACTATAGACTGGTTCATAAATAGTTATCTAGACATTGCTTGGGTAGAAAGACTGATAACTTATCATTTTTGGATGGCTTACAATATGCATCGGTGGCCAACAGACTTGGTTTCCCATTGGGCAAGTTGAGGCCACCTATTAACTGTATGTGGTTTCAGTTTGTTTATATATAAATAGAAAAGGATGATCTACCTAAGCTTACAAAAAAAAAGAAAATCTCAATCTATATAAATTCTATTTTAATGTTGGATTTAAAAATTAGAATTAATTATATAATTAGTAACTTATTTTCTTTCTATTAATAGTTGGCAGACATAGGTATAATCAAAACATCATAACCACTTGTATTTGTAATTATTTTTATCATAAAATTTTCATAAATAAGTTTTGATTTTCTTAAATAATTACTTTAAATTCTATATTATGCTACCCTTTAATTATTCTTACGGGGATTATTTCTATAAACTAATTTTTGCATAAGACGTAGGAACCAAGTAGCAATCATGCATATTGCACTTGTTTTAATGTATATAGAAAACTTAATATATTATTTAATGATACCTAAAGGGGTATATTATGAAAAATTTTGTTGTATATTTTATACCTTGAAAATATGTATAGATATTTTATATGTAAGTTAATGAGATAAATGGATAAAAACTATAAGATTATTTTTCAAGAAAAATATCAGTTTTTATTAAAGAATTGTGAAGGTTACATTTTGGATATGCACAATTGTGCATTAAAAAATGGGTTGTTTTGCAGTACAACCATCCACAAAAGGAGAAAAATATCAAGCCTTTTAGAATCCCCATCATGTCCTATCAAATCAATCAATACATATCTTAAGCCTAAATACATAGCACAAAATACCATAAGCTACCAATCATCCAACAATTATATCTCGGAGAAAAAAACATAAGCAAATTTGAATATGTTATCTTCATTCATGTATGATATCTAGTTGCATGACTTATATGAAAGGCCTATGATACCACTCATATAAAGTATCATATAAATTCTCCATGATCTTCTAAGGACCTAGATTTTGTTGAGCACCACTTTAGAGAGAGTGTCTATAATAGTGTTCCTTTCGTTCTAGATGTGACAATAAGAAATACGATGAGAACCATGTTTCCGTTGTAAGATATCTTCAATAATAAGTATCATTAATCTCCTTTGGCTATTGTATCATTCGGTATTAGAGTAGTAAGGTAATTAAAAGAGGAATCTAAGTAATTTAGGTTTTCCCTATCACCGATCTATTTGTCAAAGGATGGCATTTAGAGTTGGAAGAGGTAGAGGTCAAGAGGTTGAATAATGGTAAATACAGAATTGAGGGAATATGTGAGAACTCTTCAGTGAAGGAAATAAGCCATAGAGGCCACTGGGAATTTTGACCATACATGTGATACAAGTGATTAAGAACTTGCAAGGAGGAAGATGAGATAGTTGTAGAACCCCAAAGGTAAGATTTTAAAGTATATTTTGGTCGAGGCTTCGGGTCAAAGGTAGAAGTACCTACATATAGTGGAAGTTTGGATCCATAAGAATTGGTGGATAGGATAAATTCTTTGAACAAGAATTTTGAGTATGCAGATATACTAGAGTAGAACCAAGTTAACTTTATTATCGCAAAGATGAGAGGACATGCAACTTTATGGTTGGACAGGGTGCACGAAGAAAGGGCCTTGAAGAACAAAGTAGAGCTCAAGAGAGGGAGTACGATGAATGATCAATTGGATCATACATTCCTTCCTGGATGTTATCAATTAATTTTGTTTATGAATATGAATAATCTTATAAATATGAATTTTATAAAGGGAACATTAGACCATGATACATAGAGGGCACACGTGAGAGATTTTCCATCTATATCAATGATTTGAGATTTGACATTTAGGTTGAATATGCTCTAAATGTAATAGAGATCTGTTGAAGAAGCTTATGAGGTTGCATTGAAAAATGAAGAAACGTTGATGAGGAAGCATATTCAAAGAAGGAGAGTAAGGTGTTCTGGAGGAAAATAATAACAAAAGAAGAGAGAAGCTAGTAGCTCGGACCAACAACTCAAACTAGAAAGAATCAGTGATTCCAAAGGGAGAAGGTCTTCTTTAAGAGGATGAGGAAGAGGGAGACATAAAAAAGTGAGATGTTATACTTGTGGTGAATTGGGTGATTTTTCATGGGACTGTCCAGATAATGCTGCAAGGAGAAGACACGCAAAAGTAATACAACCTAAAGTTAAAACTCCAAAGGGGGAAGAATAATGTGTCAATATTCTAGAAGAAGGATAAGATTTAATGATGAAGCGAAAGATACCAGGAAGAGACAATTATGTTGGTGAAATAGTGAAAATAAGAAGCTTATTCAGGACAATTTCTAAAGAAAAAGGTAAATGTTGCAAGTTAATTGTTCATAATGGTAGTTCTTACAATCTGGTCTTCCTCAAAAATGGAAGAGAAATTACAGCTGGATAGGATGCCACATGCTACATTGTATAAGGTTTCATGGTTGCAGACGAGACAACAAATATTTGTAAGTGAGAAATTCCAAGTGGAGTTCCAAATTGGAAAATATTAAGAACAAGTTCTTTGTGATATTTTGTAGATGGATACTTGTCATGTCTTTCTAGAAAGCCCCTGGAAAGACCTACACTTTTGAAAAATATGGAAAAAATCATATGTTACTACCAATAAAAAATGAAGGGATTAGAGAGATATTGGATCCAAGCATACTTTTGATGAGTGAGAAAAAAATGCCAACTAGGGATGTAAAAAATAGGGAATATGACAAAAAATATAAGACAAAGATTGTAGCAAAAGATTTTAAGGTGATTAATTTGCCTTGAACAAACCAAAATTTATTTAATTTTGAAGATGAAATGCTTAATGAATGGTTTAAAAAAAAATTGCAAAACAAATAGTGATTTTGAATAGAAAAAATGGTTATGAAACATGAGATTCAAATGAATGAGTAGTAGTTAATAATCCTAAAGGATAGTAGCGTAAGAAGTTTTCGAACAATGAAGCAAATGGTAAAGTAGTAGGGTATCTTGAGGAAAAATCCAACACAGGACAATGGACCCAACATTTATGGTTCCAAATAATCTATGCAATTTTTTTATTTTCAATTACCTAGATAGTAAAAAGAACGTTTTTTGTAATCTAGGAGAAACAAATTTAGGAAAATCATGTTCCATCTC
The DNA here is from genome assembly GCA_031772625.1 of Pinus tabuliformis. Lineage (NCBI taxonomy): Eukaryota > Viridiplantae > Streptophyta > Pinopsida > Pinales > Pinaceae > Pinus > Pinus tabuliformis. Next base: position 1,683,998,583 of record CM062816.1, on the reverse strand, counting down.
AAGATAAAAGGGGGAAATCTCAACTACATCTAATGAAACTATGATGGAAGAAATGGATGAAAGAATTACTTAAATGGGGGAACCACCCAAAGAAGAAACCTTCAGTATCTTTTGCATTGTTACAAAAAGGCAGTCGAATGGGACCTTATGGACAAAAGTCCATGAACAATTTGATGTTTTGGTGTATGATGTGGGAGCATCATGCAAAATATTTACTTTCCATGTAACTTCTAGAAATCTATGTTATTTGAGTGGTGGTGAGGTGTGTTCCAATAAATGTCTTATTGCCCAAATGTAGCTTATTATTATCTAGAAATAGAAAGATACCTATTGTGTGTTGGAATTGTATTAGTTCATTAGGATTTTTCTCCCTATTTTTTCAATTAGATCCTACTTTTTTGGATATAAAAAAAATCTGGTTGTAACCATTTTGGGGCTACATATTAAGAAAGAAGAAACCTGTGGAGAGCGAATTAAGGAATAATGTGTAGAATTGTATTTGAGGAATGAGTTATATGGAATGAAGAACAAACATTTTATTCTCTTTCAGTGTCTTGAAACTGATATATCTTCTATCCATGCAACTAATTTTACTGTGTACTAACACTTATGTGTGAAATTGAGGTGATAAATAGTTAGTGGTCATGAAAGGAAATTTATTTGACTTAATTTCTAGATTGTTGGAGTGAATCACTAGATGCATTCCAAATGTGATTTATAAACATTCTCTAGTAAGTCAAAAGTTTCATTCCAAATGCAATTTATAAACATTCTCTTGTGAGCTTATGAGCTTATGAGAATGCATAGGAAAAGGGAAAATGAAGTAGCACATTGTTTCTAGGTCATGATTTCTTGAAATTAGATTCAATTACATTGAAACCACTCATGTTTCTTAATTCTCTATGCTAAGATGTTGATTTAAATTTTAATGTTAAGTTTTACTTAAAATACCTTCGTTTGTAAATATGTGTAAAGGAACATTCGTGATTTGATTTGGATCATTCTTGGATGTAAGAAATTGTTGCGATTTACCTGGGAAAATTGAAAGGAAAAAATCATTTTAATCTTATATCAATTATCAATTGGATATATCGTATGGCTAGAATGAGAGTTGAAAAGTCAAGTCTTGTTCAATTTTTTTAAGGTTTTAGCTATTTCATATATTTTTGAATAGTAATTAAAAAGAGTTATTTGTTGTAACATTTTTATTTAAAATATGTTCCGCATCCACAAGAAATTAAATAGTTATATTTGTAATTGCATCATATTAGTTCAATTGTAGATGGTAAGATTCTTTTTAGCTTGGAAATTAGAGTAAATCATCTTTTCTTTTTACACTAGAGTTTTTCTAAGTGGTTCTTAATCTCCTTTTGTTAATACTGTTGGGTTGTGTTATATTCTTTCCACGACTAGCCCTCATAGTTAACTGGGGTGTTAGAAACGGGACGAAGCCCCCCTTCGTTGCGTCGATTGCGTAGTGGGGGGAGTCACAGGAGGTTTGAGGGCCCTGAAAAATTTTGATTTTGAACCCTATAGTAGGTTTGGTGGACCTACCTATGGTTTTGTGCATGTTTTTCACACATGGTTTTGGACTCAATGGTTTTTCGGTCCATGGTTTTGGACACGATGGTTTTCGGTCCATGGTATTGGATGCTTAGGCATGTATAAATATGTATTGTAACATTGAAAGGAAGATAATGAAAAATCGAGTTGGTAGTTCCGATTTTGGGATCCACGGGAAAATATCTGTGTATATGTGTTTTATGTGTTATGCTCTCGAATTGTTTATTTTCTGTGTTTTAGAATTCATATGCAGGTAATTTCTGTATGGGGTTAAAACCTACAATTGGTATCAGAGTTGTTTTGGCTTCAAGGGGACGCCTTTGTTGCTGAGGGGTTTTGCTCAAGCCTATGATAGACCCTGTTCAGTGGGAGATTTGCGGGATCGATTCTGGTGGTGAAAGAAGGTGGCGAGCAGTGGAAAGATAGAGATCGAGAAATTTAATGGTAAATTTTTTGAGTTGTGGAAACTCAAGATGGAGGATCTGTTGGTGGATAAAGATCAGTGGATCACGATAGATCTGGGTACTAAACCAAAGGGAGCTTCTAATGAAGAATGGAAGAAGTTGGATCGGAAGACAAAGAGCGCAATACGATTGTGTGTCTATGATTCAGTATTGCTGAATGTATCAGGGGAAGCTACAACAAAGGATTTGTGGGACAAGTTAGGGACTTTGTACCAATCTAAGTCTATGCTGAATAAAATGTTCCTACGGAAAAAGTTGTACAACCTGAGGTTGAAAGATGGAGAATCAGTGACAGAGAATATGAAATTGTTTAATACTGTGGTAAGTGAGTTATCGTCTGTTGATATTAAAATTTTAGATGAAGATAAGTGCATCAGTTTGTTGTATTCTCTACCAGATTTGTGGGATAGTCTAGTTATTGCAATAGGTAGCAATGCAACTCCCATGCAGTTTGATGAAATAGTCTCATCCTTGCTGATGGAGGCAATAAGACGGAAAAATATGGAGAGCCAGAATGGTGATGCCTTCTTTGTAGGAGGACAGAACTAGAACAGAAACAAAAATAAGTCATTGAGTGGAAGGCCTAAATCTAGAGGGAGATCTAAATCTCTAGGAAAACCTGTAAATGTGGTCTGCTTGAAATGCGGAAAGGAAGGGAAATACAAAAGGGACTGTAAATCTAAAGCTCCTAATAAAGGAAGTGGATCTAATGATGCTCCTTCTACAAAGGCAAAAACCACCTCAAATGAAGCTGGGGATGGGTCCTTGGCTTCTTCAAGTACACATGTAGATCACGAGGCATGGTTGATTGACTCAGGTGCATCCTTTCACTTCACTCCCCATATAGAGTGGTTCTACGAGTATGTGAAATATGATGGTGGTGATGTCTTCTTTGGAGATGACAGGAAATCTAGAATCGTTGGTCATAGAAAAGTAAAGTTGAAGTTGCAAGGTGGAAGGGTTAGAACACTTCCAGGTGTTCTGCATATTCTTGCATTGGCTAGAAATCTGATTTCTGTAAGCATGCTGGATGATGCAGGTGTAAAAATAGTGTTCAAGAAGGATACCGTCAAGATGGTTTGGGGGGCACTGGTATTGATGCGGGGAGTTCGAATTGGAACTTTTGACAAGCTATAAGGTAGCATTGTTGTTGATGGGTGCGAATGTTTTGTGGTTCCTGAAAGTGGAGCAGAAAATCTAGTGGTCTCTGGAGAGAAGACCATGCTGTGGCATCAAACGCTTTGAAATATTGGAGAGAAGGGCCTTCGAATACTTCATGGTAAAGGTATGGTAGAAGGTATGAGTAATAGCTCTTTGGATTTTGATTTGTGTGAAAATTGATTATATGGGAAACATAATTGGGTGAGTTTCCCCTCTGGCGATAAGAGGGCGAAACATATATTAAAGCTTGTGCACAGTGATGTGTTTGGACCTGTGAAGGTTCCATCACTAGGTAAGTCTGTGTACTATGTATCATTTATAAATGACTTCTCAAGGAATAGATGGATATATTTCCTTAAGAATAAATCTGAAGAAGAAGGTAAAGGTGGTGAGGACAGATAATGGTGGAGAGTTTCATAGTAAGGAATTTGAAGAATTTTGTAAGAAGTGTGGTATAGCACTGTAGAAAACTACTCCATACACACTTGAGCAAAATGGAGTTGCAGAAAGAGTGGACAAGACGTTGATGGAAAGGGCAAGAAGCATGCTCAGTGGTGCCGAGTTAGGACAAGAATTCTGGGCAGAGGTGGTGGAGACAACATGTTACCTGGTCAATAGATCACCTTCATCAGTGTTGGAGGATAAGACTCCACAAGAGGTATGGACTGGTAAGAAACACTCTCTTTCACATCTGAGGGTATTTGGATGTGATGCATATGTACAAGTTCTAAAGGAGAAATAAACCAAGTTGGATAGTAAATATGAAAAGTGCACATTTATTGGGTATAAAGATGGTTTGAAGGGTTATAATCTTTGGAACCCAGTAACAAGGAAGGTTGTGTACGACTAAGATGTGGTGTTCAGAGAAGTGAAATATGTTATTAAACATGAATTCCAACCTAAGGAACCTGAGAAGATAGAGTTTGAGATAAAGGAGGAAGAATCAAACTCCACAACAGAGGAGGAATCGAAAGATGAAGAGCCACAAACTTCGGGTGTGAGAAGATCAGTTCGAGAAAGAAGGCAGCCAGAAAGGTATAATCTATCTGCTTTCTGTTCAAATTTTACTTTATTTATTACTAATGACGATCCCAGAACTGTGCAGGAAACAATGGATTCAGAGGATGGAAAACTCTGGAAAGAGGCCATGGTTGGTGAAATGGCATATTTGCACAAAAATGAGGCTTGGGATCTGGTGGAGTTGTCGGGTGGAAGAAAACCCATTGGCAGCAAATGGGTGTTTAAGAAGAAGACAAATTTAGAAGGAAATGTGGAGAAATACAAAGCTTGGTTGGTAGCAAAAGGTTATTCCCATGTCCCGAGAATTGATTTTGATGATATCTTTCTCCTGTTGCCAAGGTAACTTCTATTAGATTACTTTTATCTGTAGCTTGCAACTTTTGATTTTGAGGTAGAATAGATGGATATGAACACAACATTTCTTCACGGGGATCTGGAAGAGTAGATCTACATGAACCAACCTGGAGGCTTTGTGGTGAAGGGTAAGAAATAACTGGTATGCAAGTTAAAGAAGCCTTTGCATCGGTTAAAACAGTCACCAAGGATGTGGTATCAGAAATTTGATACATTTGTACAGGGACTTGGCTTCACCAGAAGCAAAGAAGATCAATGTGTGTGTTTTAAATTAATTGGTGACCATGTTATTTATCTGTTTTTGTATGTGGATGATATGCTGCTAGTTGGAAATGACAAAGAAATTATCTTGGATTTGAAGATCCATTTGTCCTTCAAATTCGACATGAAAGATCTTGGTGCTACAAACTATATTTTGGGCATGGAAATTAAAAGAGATCGGATAGGTTTAATATGCAGGATAGTAAACCGATGAAGGTTCCTATTCCTGTAGGTGTAAACTTATCTGCTAAATAGTGTCCCAAGACACAAGAAGAGGAATAGGACATGTCTCATGTTCCATATTCAAGTGCAGTCGGTAACTTGATGTATACGATGGTTTGTACTATACTAGACATTTCACATACAGTTGGAATATTGAGCAAGTTTATGTCAAAACCAGGGAAGGAGCACTGGACAACAGTGAATCAGGTTTTAAGGTATTTGCGTGGCACTAGTGATTATGGCTTGTGCTACCAAGGAAGACCAGGATTAGACAAAGCGTTGGATATTCATGGCTTTGTTGATGCAAACTGGGCTAGAGATATGGATCAGAGAAGATCTATGAGTGGGTATGTGTTTAACCTATTTGGAGGTGCAGTCAGTTGTATGAGTAAGAAACAATCTGTAGTGGCACTATCAATTACAGACGTAGAATACATGGCAACCACTCATGCAAGCAAGGAAGCAGTATGGTTGCAGATATTGTGTTCAAGTATGGGGTTGGTACAGGGAGCTATAAGGATAGACTGTGACAGCAAAAGTGCAATTTTCTTGGGAAAGAACCATGCATATCATTCAAAGACAAAGCACATTGACGTTTAGTATCACTTTGTGAGGGATATGATAGAAGACAAAAAGGTGTTTCTTGTAAAAGTGGACACTTTCAAGAATATTGTAGATGCATTAACAAAATATGTGAGCTCTGAGAAGTTCTCTTCGTGTAGGGAAACAATGGGCATTGCAGGGCTGCATAAATGACTAAGTTCTCTTATGGCCCCCTGTGGAAGGAAAACAACAAGTGGGAGAATGTTGGGTTGTGTTACATTCTTTCCACGACTAGCTGACATACTTAATTAGGGGTTAGAAGGGGGTAGAGCCCCCCCTTCGTTGCACCGATTGCGTAGCGGGGGAGTCACAGGGGTTTTCATGGGTACTATTTCATATATTTTTTAATAGTAATTAAAACGAGTTATTTGACGTAACATTTTTATTTAAATAATGTTTCACATCCACAAGAAATTAAATTGTTATATTTGTAATTGCATCATATTAGTTATTCAATTATAGATGGTAAGATTCTTTTTAGCTTGGAACTTAGAGTAAATCATCTTTTCTTTTTACACTAGAGTTTTTCTAAGTGGTTCTTAATCTCCTTTTGTTAACACTGTTGGGTTGTGTTATATTCTTTCCACGACTAGCCCACATAGTTAACTGGGGGGTTAGAAGGGGGACAAAGCCCCCCTTCATTGCGTCGATTGCATAGTTAGGGGAGTCACAAGGGGTTTGAGGGCCCCGAAATTTTTCGGTGTTGGACCCTATATTAGGTTGGGTGAACCTACCTATGGTTTTCTGCATGTCTTTCGCACATGGTTTTGGAGTCGAAGGTTTTTCGGTCCATGGTTTTGGACGCGATGGTTTTTGGTCCATGGTATTGGATGCTTCGACATGTATAAATATGTATTGTAACATTGAAAGGAACATAATGAAAAATCAAGCTGGTAGTCCTGATTTTGGGATGCAGGGGAAATCTCTGCGTATGTGTTTTATGTGTTATGCTCTCGCATTGTTTATTTTCTGTGTTTTAGAATTCATATGCAGGTAATTTCTGTACGAGATTAAAACCTACAAATACATCATATCCTATCCCACACACTCACCCTAGCAAGGGATGCCTTATCAAAGTATGCTTAGGGATACGAATGCACATCTTCTTCAACAGTAATGTTCCATGGCTAGTGCACATGAACAAATTTTGAAATTAAGTCATATGTGGTTAGAACTTGTGTTGCTAGCCATTTAGGAGTCTTTAATCTTTTCTTGGATGATGCCATTGTTACTTTCAATATGTATGCACCAATTGACGATATGCAAGAGATTTACGACATTTTTTGGGTCTTCTTGTTCCAACTTGTCTGCATGAGATACCCCACCACATGTAGTCTAAGGCAAAAAATAATTGAACAATGTTCCACACATCCAGGGCAAAAGGACACACAAGGAAGAGATGGTCAACATAATCTTGACATTTATACATAGGGCAGACCAACTAGGCATGGTCATGCTTCCTTTCTATAAGTTGTCATCTATGGGATCTTATTTTCCCATATAACTTCTTATCTGTATACTTGAATTATGTATGTTTTTCATGTACCTTGAATTTTGATGTTCTTTTATTTCTTTTAGGTGTAATCTTTCCTAGTCAATTTTATAAGAAATTTTGACATAAATTTCTCAAAATTACAATTTAATATCCAACACTCATAAATAATCCAACACTGATAAATAATGAAATTAAAACTACATTTATATCCATGAAATCTATTTTGGAAAGAATCTAAATATCTATTAAACTTTGATTAAAAAAATAGTAAGAATTGCAAACTATTTAACCCAAACCCATTTAAATAAAATGATCTCTCATTGGAAATCATCAAGGCTTTGCAAATAATAAATGAATAATCTAAAACTAAAAAAATGTTGTTCTGAAATAATAAAATTTAGAAAAAGTACAATAAATATAAGCTTTGTTAACTATAGTATTAATGTATTACATTGTAAAAACAAGACATCAGGAACGAAAAACATTCACTGTATTACATTGTAAAAACAGGACATGAAGGACGAAAAACATTCGCGTTAATTAATTAACTTAACTTAATTGACATTTACAGTAAACATTAAACATTCTACTACATTTATAGTAAAACACCACACATTCTGCAACATAATTTAGAAACCATCCCAATCTAGAACATTGAAGAAATACCTACAACTTTGAAGAAATAGATAGATACGCTGGACCTACACCGTACCTAAATAGATAGATACCCTGGACCTAGAGAAATAGATAGATAGATACGCTGGACCTAGAGAAATAGAGACATATAATCAGTACTAGTAAAACAAGTACGTCTCGTAGTGCATGAAACAGTTGAGGTCATGGGCTTGAGACCAAGCACCGACGGTAGGGCCGCAACCGCTCGAGATGCAATTGGCGAGGCTCGTAAGGCAGGCCGTGCACTGAGACGAAGTGAGACTCCTTGCCCGAAGGCAGCGGGAAATTCGTCGGTATTTGTATCCTTCTAGAAGTCAAAATGACCATGCGAATGCGTGTCTGGGTATGACGCGGTGTTACACGCATATGTGACATGAATGCAGTCTTCCTGACCCGTGATTTGGGCGCCCACTGAGCTGATCCTCAAATGAGTGAAATAATAACAATTCCTTCAGATGCCGAATGTTATTATTGCGATGCGATACTTATCAATCCCCGGAGGACGTCCCCATTTTTGATATTAATAATCTCAATCTATATCCCCCAATCAGGGTGACGGAGTGGGTAATCAATGGAATAATGGATGTCAGGGGCGAGGAGGTGAGAGGAACGCCTACCATTGCCCACACCCTTATACCACAGGGTGTGGTGTGGTGGCGTCCCGCATTTCTGCAACGACGTAAGAAGGGAGAAGTGGCATTTGGTACATAGGTAAAAGAAGAGATGGTAAGGACAACTACATAAGGTCATGGGACAGCAGGTAGGTAAGGCAAAGTATGAGAGGGAGTGTAGAGAAGGGAGGATGGATAGATTGCAAGGTAGCACGAGAACGAGAGCGTAGGACTAGCCATACTCGCATTTAGCAAGTAGGCATAGCAACCACATGTACGTTAACTATTTTATTTTTGTAATTAGTAAAGGAAAGTTCACCATGCCAGGTGGGGGAAGAGAGTTGTGCCTTGTCAGGAAGGAAATACCATGGGGAGAGATTATGCTTAGCAGAAAAAATGAGGGAGAGGGGCCATTTAGCTCTGCGTCGCTGCTGGTCAGGCTTGACGGCATATCAAGTCAATCAATACATATCCTAAGCCTAAATACATAGCACAAAATACCATAAGCTACCAATCATCCAACAATTATATCTCTGAGAAAAAAACATAAACAAATTTGAATATGTTATCTCTAGTTGCATGACTTATATGAAAGGCCTATGATACCACTCATATAAAGTATCATATAAATGCTCCATGATCTTCTAAGGGCCTAGATTCTGCTGAGCACCACTTTAGAGAGAGTGTCTATAATAGTGTTCCTTTCGTTCTAGATGTGACAATAAGAAATACGATGAGAACCATGTTTCCGTTGTAAGATATCTTCAATAATAGGTATCATTGTGCATGTCTCTGTGACATACCTCCTTGACCCAACCTAATAATCACCTAATATGCTCCCATTACTAAATTTAAGTTTGATTAAATTTAGTTTTAGTAGTTGTCACATGCATAATTATTCAATTATCTCATAAACAAAGATAACACATGCAATTATACCCATAATATTAAAGATTCTACAACATAAAGAGTAAGGAGCCAACATACATAACATATCATGAAATTGAATAAGATCAGAGTAACGCAACGAATCTCACTGGGAAAATCGAGCTCCACCACCTAACCTAGAACTAACTTCCTTCGATTCACCCCTGAGCTGAGAGTTCTTGCCATGGATCAACTACCTCTTGTTGATCTCATCAATGGATATTTAATTCCCTCTTTCATGATATGGTTTCCTTTAGCAACATCCCAATTTTATGGATATTTTTATCTATTTTCCTAGGCTTTTCCTAGAAAAGCTCGCCTTTCTCTCCTGTGAGGATTTTCCTCATAAAAGATTGCCTTTCTTTCCCACAATAGTTTTATGTTGTTCTTAAGCTTAACATCTTTCTCGAGCTAAGTAACTTAATGGGTGTTTATGTCCTAATCCATTAAACTTATATAGAATTGGATCTGGAAGCATTATCATGAAAGAGTTATCCATTGCCATTCAACAATGAAATTTCATTTGGCAAGAATCTCATCTCTTGGTGTCTCATTTTCAATGTGATTAAATTATCTTTATTATTTATTTAATAATAAAGTATTTACTTTCATTGTTATACATGAGACCTAAATTTTCTTAGCTCTGGTCAAAAAACTATTATATACAATGAAGGGTGCTACATACTCTCCCCCTTAAATTTACACCATTGTCGGTGTATTATTGCATCTTACAATTTATTTCCTTGTTCACACGTAATTGTTTCTAAATTTTCAGGTTTTCGTGGCCTTGCCATCTGAAGCAAATATTTTGATATATAGGTTACAAAGGAGCTCTACCACACTTCTGCTTCAATTGCTACCTGTAACATTTTTTCAATCAATTATGTGAGAGGCTTTAGATGCCATAAAAAAAAACTCGATTTTGTTTACCACAGTTAATGTCATAACTTGATATAACCACACTACTGTTTGAGTTAATATGGGTTAATGTTGCCAACAATTTAAGTATGATTCCAAATTTTCATTGTATTCTAATAGGAATAAATGCATGTTCTTCCAATGCATTTGTGTTGTTTCTGAGCACTTTCTTCTTGCAGTCTCCTTATATTAGTCGCAAGAAGTCAAACTAGCACATTTGACCAATCAAAATATATAATAATATGACATCATCATATCTCAAAACATAACCATGAAAACCATAAATCATATGTAACAATCAGTCATAGATCACATGTAATCATCATAGGCCAAAATCATAAATACCATCCATACTAAACTGAAACAGAATACGGGTACTTATCCATTAATCAATCCTTAGCTTCCACCTTTCTCTTTCTTTTGTACACACTAAGGAATGCTTGCCACACTAGGAAATCACCCAATTCCTTCTCCTCAATTATGTATACAACACACACATACAACTATACACATCATCCATGTCATGCAATACATGCATCCATACTAGTACCATATGTACCACATGTACACAATAATACCAGTAACATGTCTACACGATACTTAATGTCCATAGCATCCTATGCACGACTTATACATGTTCCATTTGTTTTTAACCCATGTTAGTATTATTATCGTAACATCAACTCAATGACAAAATTTCCTTTGTTTGTTCACACTATCTTTAGTCAAGTCTAATCAAATCATCCTTCATTTGTCAATTGGAGAATGAGGAATTCAAGGAATTGTTCAACATTTTCAGCCAGAGCCTAGCTGAATAATGTTATGTCAAGTATTCAACTTCCCAGAATAAGTACATTTCTAAGATCTACAATAATTCTATTTGAAGCATCTTCTTTTTGCTACATATTTAAAAGGTTCCTATTTGTGAGATATTGATGAATGCCCATATTTATCTCGATGGATATGCACATCAAGGTTGTGAATTTTGAGGTTACATACTTGAGTTACAAAAATTTACACATTGAAATTTGAGTGAACTTGGGAATGTGCTCTTGAGCTTGTATTTAATATTGTCTTACTGCTATTAATCAAGAAACTCTAGGAGTTTATTTTACATTCCTATTATGTATTTATAGTAGATGTAGTTTTGGGTTCCACTCCTATTGAACTACTTATCAAGGTCATAAAATTATTAATGTGCAATGTCTTCTTCAACATGTATACAATGAGTTGTATTACATATGTGCATACACTTCACAACTCTAACCTTAGTTCAGTTTAGATGCCTCTTACATCTATTAGTTATAATTATTGAGATATTGATTTACTCAAAGAAACATGTTAGTTCCAAAATATGAATGTCCAATTAAATATGCATGTTTCTACTGAATATCTAAGTAATGACTTGGTAAGGTTTAGTTCCTTTCAATAGTGTATATATGAAGTGTTCTCACCATAAGGGTGAGTTAACAGTTCAACTAGTGGCCAAAATAACATCAAAAAATGAAATACATCATTACAAGTAGATGCACCAATTAAAAAAAATATTAAATTGTAAGACAATTTAAAAAAAAAGCCATAATCTCATACCACACACATGGACTTGTATTTCATGAACTTAATACTATGGAGGCAAGAGTCAGGTTCCAGAAAGATGTCACCTTGGAGCACACGGACACCATCATGGACTACTGATCTTGGAATCAGTACACAACTGTCAACCACAATGAAGATGTCGTAGAGTTAGTCTTCCAACAGTTGTTCGAGTCATAGTGATGTCTAGAAAGGCTTGCTCAAGCCGTTTTATCTCACATGGGTACATGCGCATTGTTATGTAACATCTTGTCAAGTGTAAGTTCAAGTGTCGATAATAGACATAATAGTCATAGATTAGATGAAGAGTAATGAGGGTAGATGAACTGTCACAAATGGGAATGTGAAGGGTCACGCCACCCTTTGCTATAAATAATACCTCATAACTCATTGTAAAGGATTTTGGTTAGCCAAGCTTTCGATAAGACTATCTTGGAGAGAGCTTGGAAAATATTGTAACGAGCCTTGGCTTCTCCACTACGTAGAGCTAGTACATCTCTTTGGAGGAGCAGGCGGTTGTGGCTGTAACATTCCGCTGTTGGAACTAGTGGTTGGAAATGGATGTATTGTATGACTGGAACTTACACTTCTTAATATAACAAGAGCCAACACGTTTCATGCATATGTTGTATTGTATTCTATGCTATCTAGTTTACTCTAAATGATATATGTATCTGTTTGCTTACGCATGCATGTATAACTTTCTGTGTATGTATGTATGAATCTTTCTGAAATGTGTTGTTGGTTTAACCATCACTTTGGATTTCTAGCTAACTTGCCTTCCATGTTGTGATGCATCTTTGCTCATGTGTTCCCTTCTTAACTCCGTGCTATCACAGGTTTCCAAGGGGTGCACTCATCTCAACCCCCGTGTGTTAGAACCTCTCATGCACCTTCCTTGGCTCACTGCATATGTCACACCCTTGCTACCAATAAAGTTATCTTACTTGCCTCTGTGTGAAATTGCAGTCAAGGCATTACCATACAACCCACTGCTGGGACTCCTACACCAAATGGTCTGAGGTCTAATTGGGACTTCTTACCGGGGAGATCCCCTGACATGTTGGTGGGTCCAGCACTGTCAACATTTCTAGCACTAGAAGGAGGGCCAGATGACAAGCTGTGTCCTCTCATCCTATTTTTAACCTTTGCATATCTATCATGGATTCTTGCACTCTTCTCCCTCTCCGATGATTTTCGTATCATGAATCTGTTACCATCACGAAGGAGTTTTTTGATCACTTGTACACTTACACATATGATGGTGAAGGTGAAGTGGCCTGACCTGAGTTCTTACATGAATTTATTTCCATGATTCATGAGGAAGATGGATGTTCTGACGAACAGGCCAACTTGCTGCTTTCATACACACTTCACGAATCTTCACATTGGTGGCTATGCAGCCTATTGACTGACAACATGCACTCACTTGAGCACTTCTATGTTCTCATTGAAGACGCTATATATCATTTTGATCTAGACCATCTTGACCAAAAAAATTTGCAACAATGGAAGGCTTCACATGAATTGCCTATGGATTTTTGACAGTGCTTCTATGATTTACGGTTTCAAGCTCTGAAGAGCCAGATGAAAGTTTTCTATATTTGGGACAGATTCGAGTATTGAGTTAAGAAATTTGCTCGTGCTAAGAATACATTTGAAATCAAGCCTCACTTAGTATTCTTCAGTGATGGAGATGTGCAATCATAGGCAGAGGCGGTCACTGTCACAAGTGACTGTCCTCCATCCCCTCATTAAACAACTTCACCACTACAAAGTGATACAGGAGATCATACTCACACATCTGTTTAGTTGTCACATCCTCCCAACATCACTTCACCTAATTTTCGAGCATATTTGGTTGTGATTCCATCGAGTTGACACATGCATTTTGTTCCACAACCTCCGTCTTCGTACTCGGCTAATCCTCTCGATGATACTATCTTGTGTTCTTCCATTCCAGATTCTACACTTGTTGTGGATGAGGATCAAGCCATCAACGGAGTTGGTGTTTCACAACCAACATGCACTGTCATTTATGAAGAGTATGACTGGGAGCTTGAGCATCAACACTCGGCGAAGGATGAATCCCTTCCGTCCGAGCCCCCTTTGTTCTTTCCTGACATTTTTGGTGAACTTTCCATCCATTATTTCGCATGCGTCTCTTCATCTATGAATGCACCCATTGTTGATCACTCGCAGGACACAGTGGATGTGAATCCATCATATGACAACATAGAGGATAATTTTATTGATTGAAAATCCACTTGATTTTTCATCTGCCTTTGCCAAAAACACAGAGGATGAAGTTGTTCGCTTCTCATCCACCCCTCTGTTTGATTCACTAGATTATGAGGATGCTGATGAAATCATTGATTTTTATGATTGTGGCTATCTTGATCCATTTACTCCCATATTCGATAATGATCATGATTTTGTCACAGTTGATTTTTAGAAGCCACCGGTTTATGATGATCTATTTGACGATGAAGTCGAAACACCCAAGACGGTCGAGGCACTTCAGCCCAAGCTAATGGTTATGTCAGGCGCTCTCTCTCTTGGGGTTAGTTTCACTTCCAATCAGGGAATTGTTCAATCACCCAAGGCTCCTCATCACTCATCTATATGCATTGAAGATCAATCTCACACAAAGATCATGCACATATTTGGTCGTGTGTTCACGAGATGTATGAGTGAACCCACCAATTGTCAATAAACAATAAAATCCACTTCCTCACCTGAAGTGGCATCCTCTTTCCTCTAATTGGTCACTAGAGGAGTGCTACAGGTCTATTTTGGCACATCACTCCCATCATTCAGATCAATACTTTTAGATCAAATCCTAATTCAGTTGCTACATGCCCTAGACAAGTCATCACGTTGAATGCCATCATTCCTGAGAGTTTCCTAGCCTGAAGACATCCTGAAATGACTCCTAGAGGGACCATCGCAACCTTAGTCATGGGTATGTGCGCTGCAAAGCACTTAGGCCCATTCAAGCTTTCTCTGCATAACACCTATGCCCACTTTGACCTGCACTAGGTGAGATTGAACGAAATCTTCATAGGGTTCTGGGAATATTCTTTCATTCTAGTCCATTCTAGAAGATTCCCACCTCTTATCCTCTCCTATGAGCTCGAAATTGGATAGGGAATGAATCAAATAACCTCCTATCCTCTCATCCCATCCTCCATGGTAACTAACTCCCAAATTGGAAAGCCATTCAATGCCCAATTTATGACAAAATTGTTAGGTGTGGAGCCTGGTTATCTTCTATATTCAAAGGTATCGCCACATTAGAGCCCAGTTCGAAATTGGGGCGGCAACACCGCCCGTAAAATATTCGCTGCAGGGGAGGTCCAAGGGAGGGTGGCTGCGACCTTTGGGAGCCCCCCCTTGGCGCTAAAAACAGCTGTAAAATTGCCTTGTAAAAGTACAACAATTTCTAGTCAATCTGGGCCGTTCATTAGGCGAATGATCTGACGGTAGAACTTATGTTTAGTTTAGGGTTTTTTCCCCTAGAAGGCAACCCCTCTCTTTGTATGAGGGCATTGTATTTGAGGCCATCTAATAGGTGTGTATTCTCTGAGCGAGAAACAGAGAGGTGAGACTGTGAGAGAAAACAAAGGATATTACAACGGATCTGTTGTAGGTTGTGTCTCTTCATTTTGCTGGATAATAGAAAGGAAGGATTGGCTGTTCAAGGTGGACGTAGCCCAAACTGGGTGAACCACGTATATCTGTGTCTCTCTTGTTTTATGTGTTTTCTGTGTTTATATTTCTGCAATATTTTATGTGTTCCATTGCTCCGTAATATATAATTTTCTAACAACTGGTATCGGAGCCGAAGGTCTATTTGGCTGATAAACTTGCAGGAAAGAAGGGTTCCTAGTTCGAGTGGGAGCAATGGCGGAAGATGGTAAGTTTAGGGTCGAGAAATTTAACGGCCAAAACTTCTCGCTATGGAAGATGCAGATGGAAGATTATCTGTATCAATTTTTTTAAGGTTTTAGCTATTTCATATATTTTTGAATTGTTTTCTTACCAGTCCATACCTCTTGTGGATTCTTATCCTGCAATGCTGATGAAGGTGATCTATTAACCAAGTAACATGTTGTCTCCACCACCTCTGCCCAGAATTCTTGTCCTAACCTAGCACCACTAAGCATGCTTCTTGCCCTTTCTATCAACATCTTGTTCATTCTTTCTGCAACTCAATTTTGCTCAGGTGTGTATGGAGTAGTCTTCTACCATGATATACCACAATTCTTACAAAAGTCTTCAAATTCCTTACTATGAAACTCTCCACTGTTATCTGTCCTCACCACCTTTACCTTCTTCTTCAGATTTATTCTTAAGGAAATATATCCATGTATTCCTTGAGAAGTCATCTATAAAGGATACATAGTACACATACTTACCCAGTGATGGAACCTTCACAGGTCTAAACACATCACTGTGCACAAGCTCTAATATATGTTTCGCCTCTTACCACTAGAGGGGAAACTCACCCGATTCTGTTTCCCATATACTCAATTTTCACACAAATCAAAATCCAAAGAGCTATTACTCATACCTTCTACCATACCTTTACCATGAAGTATTCAAAGGCCCTTCTCTCCAATATGTCAAAGCCTTTGATGCCACAACATGGTCTTCTCTCCAGAGACCACTAGATTTTCTGCTCCACTTTCAGGAACCACAAAACTTTTCCACCCATCAACAATAGTGCTACCTTACAACTTTTCCAGAGTTCCAATTCGAACTCCTCACATCAATACCAGTGCCCCCCAAACCATCTTGCAGGTATCCTTCTTGAACACTATTTTTACACCTGCATCATCCAGCTTGCTTACAGAAATCAAATTTCTAGCCAATGCAGGAATATGCAGAACACCTGGAAGTGTTCTAACCCTTCCACCTTGCAACTTCAACTTTACTTTTCTACAACCAACGATTCTAGCTTTCCTGTCATCCCCCAAGAAGACATCACCACCATCATATTTCTCATACTCATAGAACCACTCTCTATGGGGAGTGAAGTGAAAGGATGCACCTGAGTCAATCAACCATGCCTCGTGATCTACATGTGTACTTGAAGAAGCCAAGGACACATCCCCACCTTCATCTGAGGTGGTTTTCGCCTCTGTAGAAGGAGCATCATCAGATCCATTTACTTTATTAGGAGCTTTAGATTTATAGTCCCTTTTGTAGTGTCCTTCCTTTCCGCATTTCTAGCACACCACATTTACAGGTTTTCCTGGAGATTTAGATTTCCCTCTAGATTTAGACCTCCCACTCAATGACTTATTTTTGTTTCTGTTCTGGGACCGTCCTCATACAAACAAGGAATTACCATTCTGGCTCTCCATATTTTTCCATCTTATTGCCTCCGTTAGCAAGGATGAGACTATTTCATCAAACTGCAAGGTAGTTGCATTGCTACCTATTGCAATAACTATACTATCCCACAAATCTGGTAGAGAACACAACAAACTAATGCACTTATCTTCATCTGAAATTTTAATATCAATAGACGATAACTGACTTACCACATTATTAAACGCATTCATATGCTTTGTCACTGAGTCTCCATATTTCATCCTCAGGTTGTACAACTTTTTCCATAGGAATAGTTTATTCAGCAGAGACTTAGATTGGTAAAAAGTCCCTAACTTGTCCCACAAAGCCTTTTTTGTAGCTTCCCCTGATACATTCAACAATACTGAATCATAGACACACAATCGTATTGTGCTCTTTGTCTTCTGATCCAGCTTCTTCCATTCTTCATTAGAAACTCCCATTGGTTTAGTACCCGGATCTATCGTGATCCACTGATCTTTATCCACCAACAGATCCTCCATCTTGAGTTTACACAACTCAAAACATTGACCATTAAATTTCTCGATCTCTATATTTCCACTGCTCGCCACCTTCTTTCACCACCAGAATCGATCCCGCAAATCTCCCACTGAACAGGGTCTATCAAAAGCCCGAGGAAAACCCCTCAGTAACAAAGGCGTCCCCTTGAAGCCAAAACAACTCCGATACCAAATGTTGGTTTTAACCCCATACAGAAATTACCTGCATACAAATTCTAAAACATAGAAAATAAACAATTCGAGAGCATAACACATAAAACACATATACACAGAGATTTTCTCGTGGATCCCAAAATCGGGACTACCAACTTGATTTTTCATTATCTTCCTTTCAATGTTACAATACATATTTATACATGCCGAAGCATCCAATACCATGGACCGAAAACCATCGCGTCCAAAACCATGGACCGAAAAACCATCGAGTCCAAAACCATGTGCAAAAAACATGCACAAAACCATAGGTAGGTCCACCCAACCTAATATAGGGTCCAGAACCAAAACTTTTCGGGGCCCTCAAACCCCCTGTGACTCCCCCCACTATGCAATCGGTGCAACGAAGGGGGGCTTTGTCCCCCTTCTAACCCCCCCAATTAACTATGTGGGCTAGTCGTGGAAAGAATATAACACAACCCAACAGTATTAACAAAAGGAGATTAAGAACCACTTAGAAAAACTTCAATGTAAAAAGGAAAGATGATTTACTCTAATTTCCAAGCTAAAAAGAATCTTTCCATCTACAATTGAACAATTAATAGGATGCAATCATAAATATAACTATTTAATTTCTTGTGGATACGGAACATTATTTAAATAAAAATGTTACATCAAATAATTATAAACCAAGTTGGATAGTAAATCTGAAAAATGCACATTTATTGGGTATAAGGATGGTTTAAAGGGTTATAATCTTTGGAACCCAGTAACAAGAAAGGTTGTGTACAGCTAAGATGTGGTGTTCAGAGAGGTGAAAGATGTTATTAAACATGAATTCCAACCTAAGGAACCTGAGAAGATAGGAAGAATCAGACTCTACAGCAGAGGAGGAATCAAAAGATGAAGAGCCACAAACTCCGGGTGTGAGAAGATTAGTTCGAGAAAGAATGCAGCCAGAAAGGTATAGTCTATCTGCGTTCTGTTCAAATTTTACTTTATCTATTATTGATGATGATCCTAGAACTGTGAAGGAAAAAGTAGATTCGAAGGATGGAAAACTCTAGAAAGAGGCCATGGTTGATGAAATGGCATATTTTCACAAAAATGAGGCTTTGGATCTGGTGGAGTTGTCGGGTGGAAGGAAACCCATTGGCAACAAATGGGTGTTCAAGAAGAAGACAAATGCAGAAGGAAAGGTGGAGAAATACAAAGCTTGGTTGGTAGCAAAAGGTTATTCCCAGGTGCCGGGAATTGATTTTGATGATATTTTTTCCCTATTGCCAAGGTAACTTCTATTATATTACTTTTATCTATTGCTACAACTTTTGATTTTGAGGTAGAACAGATAGATATGAGCACAACATTTCTTCATGGGGATTTGTAAGAGGAGATCTACATGAATCAACTTGAAGGCTTTGTGGTGAAGGGTAAGAAAGCACTGGTATGCACGTTAAAGAAGCCTTTGCATCGGTTAAAATAGTCACCAAGGATGTGGTATCAGAAATTTGATACATTTATATGGGGACTTGGCTTCACCAAAAGGAAAGAAGATCAATGTGTGTGCTTTAAATTAATTGGTGACCGTGTTATTTATCTGTTCTTGTATGTGGATGATATGCTACTAGTTGGAAATGACAAAGAAATTATCCAGGATTTGAAAACCCATTTGTCCTCCAAATTCGACATGAAAGATCTTGGTGCTGCAAACTATATTTTGGGCATGGAAATTAAAAGAGATCAGACAAAGGGGAAGCTTTGGTTAAACCATAGGAAGTATGTCGAGATAATATTGCAGAGGTTTAATATGCAGGATAGTAAACCGGTGAAGATTCATATTCCTCTAGGTGTAAAGTTATATGCTGAACAGTGTCCCAAGACACAAGAAGAGGAAGAGGACATGTCCCGTGTTCCATATGCAAGTGCAGTCAGTAACCTGATGTATATGATGGTTTGTACTAGACTAGACATTGCACATACAATGGGAGTATTGAGCAAGTTTATGTCAAAACCAGGGAAGGAGCACTGGACAGTAGTGAATCGGGTTTTCAGGTATTTGCGTGGCACTAGTGATTATGGCTTGTGCTACCAAGGAAGAACAGGATTGGATAGAGCATTGGATATTCGTGGCTTTGTTGATGCAAACTGGGCTGGAGATATGGATCAGAGAAGATGTACAAGTGGGTATGTTTTTAACCTATTTGGAGGTGTAGTCAGTTGGATGAGTAAGAAACAATCTATAGTGGCACTATCAATTACAGAGGTAGAATACATGGCAGCCACTCATGCAAGCAAGGAAGTAGTATGGTTGCAGATATTGTGTTCAAGTATGGGGTTGGTATAGGGAGCTATAAGGATAGACTGTGATAGCAAAAGTGCATTTTCTTGGGAAAGAACCTTGCATATCATTCAAAGACAAAGCACATTGACATTCAGTATCACTTTGTGAGGGATATGATAGAAGACAAAAAGGTGTTGCTGGTAAAAGTGGACACTTTGAAGAATACTATAGATGCATTAACAAAATCCGTGAACTCTGAGAAATTCTCTTGGTGTAGAGAAACCATGGGTGTTGTGGGGTTGCATAAATGACTAAGCTCTCTTGTGGCCCCCTGTGGAAGGAAAACAACAAGTGGGAAAATGTTGGGTTGTGTTATATTCTTTCCACGACTAACTAACATAGTTAACTGGGGGTTAGAAGGGGGGTGGAGCCCACCTTCATTGCGCCAATTGCGTAGCAAGGGGAGTGACAGGGGTTTTGAGGGGTGCTATTTCACATATTTGTGAATAGTAATTAAAAAGAGTTATTTGACGTAACATTTTTATTTAAATAATGTTTCGCATCCATAATAAATTAAATAGTTATATTTGTAATTGCATCATATTAGTTGTTCAATTGTAGATGGTAAGATTCTTTTTAGCTTGGAAAATAGAGTAAATCATATTTTCTTTTTACACTAGAGTTTTTCTAAGTGGTTCTTAATCTCCTGTTGTTAATACTGTTGGGTTGTGTTATATTATTTCCACGACTAGCCCACATAGTTAACTAGGGGCTTAGAAGGGGGACAGAGCCCCCTTTCATTGTGTCGATTGCGTAGTGGGGGGAGTCACAGGGGGTTTGAGGGCCTCGAAATTTTTTGGTGTTGGACCCTATATTAGGTTGGGCAGACCTACCTATTGTTTTATGCATGTCCTTCGCACATGGTTTTGGACTCGATGGTTTTTTCAGTCCATGGTTTTGGACGCGATGGTTTTTAGTCCATGGTATTGGATGCTTCGACATGTATAAATATGTATTGTAACATTGAAAAGATCATAATGAAAAATCAAGCTGGTAGTCCTGATTTTGGGATCTAGGGGAAATCTCTGTGTATATGTGTTTTATGTGTTATGCTCTCGCATTGTTTATTTTCTGTGTTTTATAATTCATATGCAGGTAATTTATGTACGGGATTAAAACCTACAAATACATCATATCCTCTCCCACACACTCACCCTAGCAAGGGATGCCTTATCAAAGTATGCCTAGGGATACAAATGCACATCTTCTTCAACAGTAATGTTCCATGGCTAGTGCACATGAACAACTTTTGAAATTAAGTCATATGTGGTTAGAACTTGTGTTGTTAGCCATTTAGGAGTCTTTAATATTTGCTTGGATGATGCCATTGTTCCTTGCAATCTGTATGCACCAATTGACGATATGCAAGAGATTTATGACATTTTTTGGGTCTTCTTGTTCCAACTTGTTTGCATGAGATACCCTGCCACATGGAGTCTAAGGAAAAAAAAATTCAAACAATGTTCCACACATCCAGGGCAAAAGGACACACAAGGAAGAGATGGTCCACATAATCCTGACATTTATACATAGGGCAAACCAACTAGGCATGATCATGCTTCCCTTCTATAAGTTGTCATCTATGGGATCTTATTTTCCTATATGCACGATTGGAGGATCCTTTCATTTTCTAAACAACTTAGGTTCCATAATATTTTACATCACCTAGCTAAATCCCCCTATCAGCAATGATATTCAAACAAAATATTTGTGGAGAATATTCCCCAAGAGAGGAGTGCACCCAACATAATGTATGTTCCCTCTCCTTGAGGTGAACATCCAATATATTTAGGGCAGTAGTGTAATTATCCACTGAATTGAAAAATCAAAAGGGATTTTTAGCTAATTAGGATGATGCGATTCATCAACCCAAATAGATATTCTAGTAGGATCTACCACCTGGTTCAGAGTAGACCTCCTATTTTCATTTAGGAATTCAACAAAATTCTTTGGAAAAAAGCAATTTTCCCCACACCATACACATTTGTCGATACCCATTCTTACTTCTTTGCCATTTTCTAACTTCTAGGATAGTCCTTCTTCGACCACTTTGAATGAAGCTAATACTACCTTCGAAACGACAAAAAAATGTATCCTTTTCTTTTTTGAGTTCCTAATCCAATGTTCAATAGAGATAGAGTGAATATACTTTATGAATACCACTTCTATCCATAGGTTATTTGTTTATAGCAATCTCCATCAAACCTTAGCTTCCAACAACTTAAACAAAGAATAAGACCTTTTTAGATCTCAACCTTTCAACATATTTGGAAAATTTATTTTATCCCATTTGAAAAAATTAAAAACCCTACCATATTTCTAACTTGTCCATAGAAATCTGCAGCTAATCTTACAAATAGATTTAAAAATCCATTTTGCAATCAAGCACAAAGACATCCAGAAAACTGGCATAACTTCTAGAGCGAATTGGATAAGCATTAGTCCACCCACACTAAACAACCATCTAAAGCTCCAAACCTTTAATATATTCTCAACAGCAAACGGAAATTATTATTCTAACTGTAAATTAATTAGTAGTTTATTTTCCCACAAAAACAACGAATAGTTCACAACTACAAGTTTCACAAAATTGAATTATGTTGAAGATAAACTAGAAAATGAGAAAATAATGGTACATAAACACACAAATTTCACATGGTTATGTTTGGAATAAAATCCCCATAAAAACCTTCCTTCAAATCATTATCCATACCCATCTCTACATTTTCTTCCCTTTTCTGGCTCGAAATTAAATTTCCAAAGGAAATCAATCTCAAGTGTATATTCTCCATCTACCCATCGGGCTCCTATTATAATTTCTTCTTGGGACTCTTAATGGAAAAGATTAAAACATAATTGATGGTTGAGGTTATTTATGGATCGATCCGTGTGACTTTCTACAAGATTAACACCTTTCTTAATTAAAATTGATTAATTAACAAATTTTCCTAAGATTAAACTTTGGAAATGTTTAAAAATAGGCTAATAACATATTTGATACATTTCTAGGTGGAATTTCCATAAATAATTTATGAGATATGAAAAACTCGTGTGTTTTAGCCTCTCCACAAAATTTTGAGACTAGAACACTAATGATGCTACAAAAACTAACACGGATGAAATCCTATATATTTTATCTCATCATAAAAAATATTTGTGTGAAAAGGAAATGTATTATGAGACTTTATGAGCTTTCACCTAGACAATCCCACTGCTGATAAAGTTGACTTATGAATATTTATGAGCCTACATGTAGCCTTATTGGCGAGTTAAAAATCAAACCTGGAGCATCACTAGGATAAAACAATGTCATCCACAAAGAAAATACATGTGATGGCTAATTTACTGGAAATTGTGGCACTCTTTAATTCACCCCTCCCTTTGGCTTCAACCAAAAGTCAAGTTAATCCCTTTAAAAATTTTGAAGAACTTTATGTAAGTATGCCTTGGACATTGAACCAATGAGAGATTGATTATTTTCATCATTCATGAAGCTAGGGAAAGAAAGTGCCAACAAGAATACGTTAGTAATGCTTTCTTGCTTTGGGAGGGGCTTGAAAATATTGCAAACACTTAATTTACCTTGAATTTTTGCATTCTTTTATTTCTTTTAGGTGTAATTTTTCATAGCCATTTTTATAATAAATTTTGACATTTTCTCATATGTATACTTGAGTTATGTATGTTTTTCATGTACCTTGAATTTTGATGTTCTTTTATTTCTTTTAGGTGTAATTTTTCCTAGTCAATTTTATAAGAAATTTTGACATAAATTTCTCAAAATTACAATTTAATATCCAACACTCATAAATAATCCAACACTGATAAATAATGAAATTAAAACTACATTTATGTCCATGAAATCTATTTTGGAAAGAATCTAAATATCTATTAAACTTTTATTAAAAAAACAATAAGAATTGCAAACTATTTAACCCAAACCCATTTAAATAAAATGATCTCTCATTGGAAATCATCAAGGCTTTGCAAATAAGAAATGAATAATCTAAAACTAAAAAAATGTTGTTCTAAAATAATAAAATTTAAAAAGTATAATAAATATAAGCTTTGTTAACCATAGTATTAATGTATTACATTGTAAGAACAAGACATCAGGAACGAAAAACATTCACGTTAATTAACGTAACATAATTGACATTGACGGTAAACATTAAACATTATGCAACATTTATGTTGAAGCACCACACATTCTGCAACATGATTTAGAAACCATCCCAATCTAGAACATTGAAGAAATAGATAGCAAGAATATCGCTATGGGACATATAATGAGTACTAGACATATAATCAATAAAACTTGTACTCCTCGTAGCACAAGAAACAGTTGTTGGCATTGGCTTGAGCCCAAGCACCGATGGTAGGGCCGCAAAGGCTCGAGATGAAATTGACGAGATAGGTAAGGCAGGCCCTGCACGATCTCGAACCCCTACAAGTAGAGAAGACTCCTTGCCCGTAGGTAGTGGGAACTTCGTTGGTATTTGAAAATCTAGTTCAAGTATTCAACACTCGATTCTAAGTAGTCTGCCAAAATTCTGGAGTGAAGCAGTCGGGGTAGCTGTCTATACCTTGAATCGAAGTCAATTAAGACAAAATTATGAAAAAGTTCCTTATGAACTATGGAAAGGCAGACCTACTTCAGTAAAGTACTTGAATATCTTTGGAAGCAAGTGCTTCATAAAAATCAATGATGGCTCACCAGGAAAGTTTGATTCTCATGTTGATGAACGGATATTCCTTGGATACTTTACACAGAGGAAAGCCTACAAGTGCTACAATAATCGACTAAGGAAAATAGTGGAAAGCATTAATGTAAAGATTGATGAAGACCTTCCAAAAAAAGAAATTGAATAACATGAAGTTGATCCTCTCATGATCCAGGTAGATATTGGTGGCCACCCGCTAATTCCACTTGGATCCCCTCTAGTGCTTCTTACAGTTTTTATCAGTTTCCTTAATTATAGCACAGTTTACTATTTTTAGCAGTTTTTCGGGTCCTAAACTTCCGGAGCCGTTTTGAGGCCCTAAACGATGTTTTTTGGGAAGCCAACGATTTTTCTGATAAAAATCGTCTTTTCCGTCGTAATCCTCGGAGAGATATTTCCAACGGGCTATCATGCACGTCAAACGGAGATAGTATGACCAATTCGCGACCCCAGGAAGTTGATGTACCAACTTACCCAAAAACGGGGCCCACAATTTGGCGTTTCATCTTCTAGGGTTAGGTTTTGGAATGTGAAGGGTTTTCCATTGTTTCTCAACAATAAATAGGCCCTCGAGCCTCATTGTAACACAGTTCAAAACAGTTCAGAGGCATGTAGCCGACACATCTCTTCTCAGAGATAAGCTACCATCGCCCTAGCTGGGTTATTTCTATTTGTAAGCATATTTCAGTATTCTCCATTAATGAAATGAAGTATTATTTCTGCGGCATCTCTGTTTTTATGGTTATCGCATATTATTATTTCTGTTGCATCTCTGTTTTTATGGTTATCGCATCTCTGTATTTATGGTTATCTCTGTAATCTATTGCGTTCCTGCTTAAATCCGGATCATCTCATTGAAGAAGAAGAACCTGAAAAAGAAGAAATAGATCAAGAAGAAGCCAAGGGAAAAGAACCACCTCATACCCCTTCAAAGATGAAGTTTCTCCAGAAATATCATCCAGAAGAGCAGATTATTGGCAATAGAGATGAAGGGATGCAAACCCAAAGAAGGATGATAAGTACACCAAAGAAAAATGATATTGCTCTTCTATCCATGATAGAACCAGAAACATATACTCAAGCAAGTAAGGATCCTCATTGGGTAAAAGCCATGGAAGAAGAAATGTCCCAAATTGAGAAGAATGAGACATGGGAGTTGGTACCTCGTCCAAAGGACAAAAACATTATAGGAACCAAGTGGGTATTCAAAAACAAAATGAATGAAGATGGACAAGTCATGAGAAACAAGGAAAGGCTTGTTGGTAAAGGCTATTCACAAATTGAAGGAATTGACTTTGAAGAAACATTTGCAACAGTAGCTCGTGTGGAAGCTATCATGAGGTTCTTGGCATTTGCTTACTCAAAAGGATTCAAAATCTATCAAATGGATGTAAAAATAGCATTTATGAATGGGGAACTCAAGGAAGAAGTCTACATGGAGCAACCAAAAGGGTTTGATCTAACAGAAGGAAAAGACTTAGTCTGTAAGTTGAAAAAGGCATTATATGGGTTGAAACAAGCTCCTAGAGCTTGGTATACAAGATTGGATCGCTATCTAAAACAACAAGGCTTCAAGAAGGGAGTGGCAGGAAGTAATCTCTACATAAAGACGAATGAAGGTAAGTTACTAGTCACTCTTGTTTATGTTGATGATCTGATTTTTGCTAGTAATAATGATGAGATGAGCCATGAATTTTCTCAAAACATGTCAAAAGAGTTCAAGATGTCAATGATAGGAGAGTTATCTCACTTCCTTGGACTACAAGTATCTCAAACCAAAGCAGGATTGTTTATATCTCAAGCCAAATATCTTAAAGACATGCTTGAGATATGGAATGGAAGACTGTGCACCCATGAGCACACCTATGACCACAAATTGCAAATTGAGCAAAAATGATGACTCCCCTCCAGTAGATGCAACTCATTACAGGTCAATAATTGGAGCCCTTCCCTACTTAACTGCTACGAGACCCGATATAATGCAGGTAGTAGGAATGGTGGGAAGATTTCAATCAGCTCCTAAACAATCCCATTTGTTAGCTGTGAAAAGAATTCTCAGATACCTGAAAGGAACTCCTGATTTCGATCTTTGGTGCCCTATGAGCTCAACTCTGACTGTAACTGCATACACCGATGCTGATTGGGCCGAAAGTGTAGATGATCAAAAAACTACTAGTGGAAATGCATTCTTCCTAGGAGTCTGTTTAGTATCTTAGCTCAGTAAAAAACAAACATCCATATCATTATCCACAACCAAAGCCGAGTAGATAGCTGCAACAGAATATTGTACTCGACCACTATGGATGAAGGAAGCTCTAAAAGATGTCAACATAGGTACAGATCAACCAATTACCATCTATTGTGATAACACAAGTGCTATCAGTCTCAGCAAAAATCCAGTGATGCACTCAAAGACCAAACATATACCAATCAAGTATCATTTCCTTCGTGAACAAGTAGCTAAAGAAAACATCATCTTGGAATATATCAATATTAAGGAGCAGATAGCTGATATTTTCACAAAAGCTCTTCCTCGAGAAGCATTTGAACATCTTCGTCAAAAGATGGGGGTTATCTCTTTAGCATCACTTAAGTTCATTCATAAAGATGTTGCAGGATAGGGGGAGCAGTTCTACAGGGGGAGCAGTTTGACATGGGGAGTCTGTATGCCTTCCTTTTCCATTGATGTCAAAGGGGGAGAGAAGAAGAATATTGCCATCAATAACAAAGGGGGATATTGTTGACATAGATTTTCATTGATGTCAATATGGCAATATTCGAGGAGCCAGAGGAGGCAAAACAGAGCATATCGGAGGAGCAAACAAAGCTATTGGAGGAGAAAAACAGAGAGGAGCAAACAAAGCTATCGGAGGAGCAAAACAGAGCTATCAGAGGCATATCGAGAGCAATGTATGGGAAAGAAGGACTATCAAGAAAGATATGCCAAAGAGCCAAAGCAGAGCG
Source organism: Pinus tabuliformis (assembly GCA_031772625.1). NCBI lineage: Eukaryota > Viridiplantae > Streptophyta > Pinopsida > Pinales > Pinaceae > Pinus > Pinus tabuliformis. The sequence continues at coordinate 1,683,970,652 of CM062816.1, read as the reverse complement.
GAATATATATATATATATATATATATATAGATATATATATATATGCAGAAGAGTTAAAGGAGGCGGAAGAGTTAAAAGAGGTTGAAAAACATATATATGTGCAATATACACTATCGGAGGCAGAAAACATGTATATATTGGAATATACTATCGGAGGTGGAAAATAGTGTATATATCGGAATACACTATCAGAGACGACAAGTATATATATATATATATATATATATATATATATATAGATATCGGTGATATTGTAATCGGCGGTTCTACTATGAGCCACTACCCGAAACCCCTGACAGCAATATACATGTGCGGACCCGATGCTATATCTGTCCAGGTGTATAATCAGGTGAAGTCCGCTAAGTACTTCGATGCATGCTTTTGAGTGTATTTAATATATTCTGGCTATATATTTTATAACTGCGATATGTTGCGGACCCACTGCAACATTATGAAAGGATCTATTGTTATATCGCATCCACCCATCGGAACTCGCATATCGCAATAGACAAAGGGTTATCAACACTGAATGCGCCGATTGCGATATATGTTGCGGACCCAACACAACATTACAGTTTGACTTAATATCATATCGCATCCATAGGAGAATCGGCCTTCGGCCTGATCGACGATGTCATGGGCTCGACTTATAAAGGACCTCCGAAAGCTGCGACTACCAATTGCGATAACGTTATGGAAGAGCGGACCTGATGCAGTTGTAGATGTGGGTGTAATGATTTTGAAGTCCGCCCTTTAGCGTTTCGGTTGGATTTTTTCATATATTCCTATGTATTCCAATATTTTTATTGCTTGGGTTTTTCAGGTCAAAAACTTATAATAACGGTTCTGACAGTTTAGTAGGCCTGAACGATGCCGATTGCGATTGCGATTGTGATGTAGTAGGTGGGGGCTGCTGATTGGTATAGCCTCTCCATAAAGTTGAAATATTAGTACTCAATGATTTCATTAGAAAAAAGCAGGGTGTAATATAGGACTATAATGCATCCATTATCTTGTGGTATCAATGAGGCTGTTCTTGGATATCATCCCCACAAAAGGACGGTGATCAGTCACTTGAATAGTAAGGTCTTGATAAACTAGAGAAATTAGGATTACTTCTTTGTTTTCAGACACAACCCACATATGCTTGGGTATTAGAGAAGACAGTGCCTGTAGTCAAGAGACATAATTTTCAACCATCTTAATACTTTAGGGATTCCTCCCTTAACATTTTATATAGATCTATATAAAATATATTCCTTAAATTTTCAGCCTATGTAATTTAGATAACATTGTTATTGTAAAGCAGTTGTTTAGCCATATTTATTTTGATTCTTGACATATACACATTTTTAATGTACCTTGTGTATATGGTCAATGAACACTGTGAAGGCATCGGTTTCAACTCATACATCATGCATGAGTTATTACAAAAACTAACATGGATGAAATCCTATATATTTAATCTCATCATAAAAAATATTTGTGTGAAAAGGAAATGGATTATGAGACTTTGTGAGCTTTTCCCTAGACAATCCCACTACTGATAAAGTTGACTTATGAATATTTATGAGCCTACATGTAGCCTTATTGGCGAGTGAAAAATCAAACCTTGAGCATCATTAAACTTTGATAAAAAGACAGTAACAATGGCAAACTATTTAACCCAAACCGATTTAAATAAAAGGATATTTTATTAGAAATCATCAAGGCTTTGCAAATAATAAATGAATAAATAATAAATGAATAATTTAAATGAATAAAATTAAAAAAAATTACAATAAATATAAGCTTTGTTAACTATAGTATTAATGTATTACATTATAGTATTAATGTATTACATTGTAAGATCTGCCATATTTGTGAGAATATGAGCATCGAGGATGAAAACCACTTCCTCTTAGAGTGCCCTGCATACAACCACATTAGATCTCAATTTCACAACTTTTGTTATAATACTGACCTTCCTAGCCTTTTACAATGCCAAAATTATAGTGAACTCGGGAGGCTTCTCTCCAAGCTTTTTGAGCATAGGAATAAAATCTTAAATCAAAATAAATAATTTGTCTTTTTAGGTCCGATAGATCATTATTTGGTTTCAGCGGACGTTAACCATCATCATCATCATCATCAAGAACAAGACATCAGGAACGAAAAACATTCACGGTATTACATTGTAAAAACAAGACATCAAGAACGAAAAACATTCACATTAATTAATTAATTGACATTGACAGTAAACATTAAACATTCTACAGCATTTATGGTGAAACACCACACATTCTGCAACATAATTTAGAAACCATCCCAATCTAGAACATTGAAGAAATACCTACAACTTTGAAGAAATAGATAGATAAGGTGGACCTACACCTTACCTAAATAGATAGATACCCTGGACCTAGAGAAATAGATAGATAGATAGATAGATACGCTGGACCTAGAGAAATAGATAGATATGGAGTTGTCTATAATGCAACTTTTTGGAGATTCCGGTGACGGAATCCGGCGGAAGAAATTGAGGTTAAATCTTGATTTGTTGCAGTTAAAATGGTTTTTTAACTGGATATTTGGATTCAGCACCCTCGAAAACCCATGGGACGCTTTCATTGTGCAGAAACTAGCTATCAAACTTGCGATTCCAATAAATTCCTGCCGGATTTCGACCAGAAAAACCTGCTGAAAAAGCTTTCAAAAACTCGAATTATAGACCATTGCGATAGATACGCTATAAGACATATAATCAGTACCAGTAAAACAGGTACGTCTCGTAGCGCATGAAACAGTTGCTGTCATGGGCCCAAGCCCAAGCACCGACGGTAGGGCCGCAACCGCTCGAGATGCAATTGGCGAGGCTCGTAAGGCAGGCCGTGCACTGAGACGAAGTGAGACCAATATCGCAGACTCCTTGCCCGAAGGCAGCGGGAAATTCGTCGGTATTTGTAATGTAGTTGTTGTAGGTTAGAATATCCTTCCAGAATTCAAAACGACCATGCGAATGCGTGTCTTCTTCCAGACCCGTGATTATGGATGTCAGAGAAGCCTGTAGAGGACTGTTGTCTGGGTATGAATGCAGTCTTCCTGACCCGTGATTTGCGCGCCCACCACTGCGAGTAGTAATATGAGAGGTAAACCAAAGGTAAATGAGCTGATCCTCATGGCTACCTCAAATGAAATAATAACAATAATTTCAGATGCCAAATGTTATTGTTGCGATGCGATACTTATCAATCCCCGGAGGACCTCCCCCTTTATAGCGTTAAAGTTGTGTTGTGTTGTGTTGGTAAGATAACATCTGTAATGTTAAAGATGATGAATGATTCATTCTATTCATACCCATTTCAAAACACTATAAGTTTTTCATATTTATTTTAAAATATTTAAAATATTTATGTATTTTTCATGCTGGATCATTTTATAATTCAAAAAATTACGTGTTTCTCACACCTATATATATATATATATATTCATAACCATTTTATAATTCAAAAAATTATGCTTTTCTCACACCCATTTCAAAATATTGAAAAAAATTATGTGTTTCCCATATATGACCATTTTATAATTCAAAAGACTATGTGTTTCTCACACTTCACAATTTAGCAGCGATTCATATTTTAATTCATTATTTCTTAATTTATGATTGAAAATAAATAAACAAATTGGTGGAATGATATAACTATCAATAATCATCAATCCATAATAAGCATGAAAAGCAAAAATATAACTACTATTAATGTCATTAAAATACTAATAGTTTATTAATATTGTAAAAGTAAAGATATTATTTTTTCTACACTTTAATATTGAAAAAACATGAGCTAAGTATATACAAAAAATTTTAAATAATTACATCACAATATTAATTTTCCAAATATAATTCCTTATTATTATTTTTTAAAACTCTAATTTTTATAATTTAATTATTAGAAATCATCTAGCTTAAAAATAATTACATACATTAAATTTATCAAATATGTCTAGAATAACTAAACTATTTAATTATGAATCTATCAAAATATAAATACTATTTTTATTGGAGAATTGTAAACTTAAACTACATTTTTTTTTTAATGTTTAAAGTGGATTTAATATTTTTCTTTAGTAAAATAAAATAATTTATATTAAATATTTAAATTATCAATTATATTAAAATTATTTTTGATATTAATAATCTCAATCTATATCCCCCAATCAGGGTGACGGAGTGGGTAATCAATGGAATAATGGATGTCAGGGGCCAGGAGGTGAGAGGAACGCCTACCATTGCGGTGGCGTCCCGCATGTCTGCAACGACTTAAGAAGGGAGAAGTGGCATTTGGTACACAGGTAAAAGAAGAGATGGTAAGGACGGCTGCATAAGGTCATGGGACAACAGGTAGGTAAGGCAAAGTATGAGAGGGAGTGTAGAGAAGGGAGGATGGATAGATTGCAAGGTAGCATGAGAACGAGAGCGTAGGACTAGCCATACTCGCATTTAGATAGTAGGCATAGCAACCACATGTACGTTAACTATTTTCTTTTTGTAATTAGTAAAGGAAAGTCCACCATGCCGGGTGGGGGAAGAGAATTGTGCCTTGTCGGGAAGGAAATACCACGGGGAGAGATTATGCTTAACAGAAACAATGAGGGAGAGGGGCCCTTTAGCTCTGCGTCACTGCTGGTCAGGTTTGAGGGCATATCAAGTCAATCAATACATATCCTAAGCCTAAATACATAGCACAAAATACCATAAGCTACCAATCATCCAACAATTATATCTCTAAGAAAAAAACATAAACAAATTTGAATATGTTATCTTTATTCATGTTTGATCTCTAGTTCCATGACTTATATGAAAGGCCTATGATACCACTCATATAAAGTATCATATAAATGCTCCATGATCTTCTAAGGGCCTAGATTCTGCCGAGCACCACTTTAGAGAGAGTGTCTATAATAGTGTTCCTTTCGTTCTAGATGTGACAATAAGAAATACGATGAGAACCATGTTTCCGTTGTAAGATATCTTCAATAATAGGTATCTTTGTGCGTGTCTCTATGACATACCTCCTTGACGCAACCTAATAATCACCTAATATGCTCCCATTACTAAATTTAAGTTTCATTAAATTTAGTTTTAGTAGTTGTCATATGCATAATTATTCAATTATCTCATAAACAAAGATAACACATGCAATTATACCCATAATATTAAAGATTCTACAACATAAAGAGTAAGGAGCCAACATACATAACATATCATGAAATTGAATAAGATCAGAGTAACGCAACGAATCTCATTGGGAAAATCGAGCTCCACCACCTAACCTAGAACTGACTTCCTCCAGTTCAACCCTGAGCTGAGAGTTCTCGCCATGGATCAACTACCTCTTGTTGATTTCATCAATGGATATTTAATTCCCTCTTTCATGATATGGTTTCCTTTAGCAACGTCCCAAATTTACGGATATTTTTTATCTATTTTCCTAGGCTTTTCTTAGAAAAGCTCGCCTTTCTCTCCCGTGAGGATTTTCCTCATAAAAGATTGCCTTTCTTTCCCACAATAGTTTTATGTTGTTCTTAAGCTTAACATCTTTCTCGAGCTAAGTAACTTAATGGGTGTTTATGTCCCAATCCATTAAACTTATATAGAATTGGATCTGGAAGCATTATCATGAAAGAGTTATCCATTGCCATTCAACAATGAGATTTCATTTGGCAAGAATCTCATCTCTTGGTGTCTCATTTTCAATGTGATTAAATTATTTTTATTATTTATTTAATAATAAAGTATTTACTTTCATTGTTATACATGAGACCTAAATTTTCTTATCTCTGGTCAAAAAACTATTATATACAATGAAGGGTGCTACATACTCTCCCCCTTAAATTTACACCATCGTCAGTGTATTATTGCATCTTACAATTTATTTCCTTGTTCACAGGTAGTTGTTTCTAAATTTTCAGGTTTCTGTGGCCTTGCCATCTGAAGCAAATATTTTGATATATAGGTTACAAAGGAGCTCTACCACAATTCTGCTTCAATTGCTACCTGTAACATTTTTTCAATCAATTATGTGAGAGGCTTTAGATGCCATAAAAAAAAAACTCGATTTTGTTTACCACAGTTAATGTCATAACTTGATATAACCACACTACTATTTGAGTTAATATGGGTTAATGTTGCCAACAATTTAAGTATGATTCCAAATTTTCATTGTATTCTAATAGGAATAAATGCATGTTCTTCCAATGCATTTGTGTTGTTTCTGAGCACTTTCTTCTTGCAGTCTCCTTATATTAGTCGCAAGAAGTCAAACTAGCACATTTGACCAATCAAAATATATAATAGTATGACATCATCATATCTCAAAACATAACCATGAAAACCATAAATCATATGTAACAATCAATCATAGATCACATGTAATCATCATACGCCAAAATCATAAATACCATGCATACTAAATTGAAACAGAATACGGGTACTTATCCATTAATCAATCCTTAGCTTCCACCTTTCTCTTTCTTTTGTACACACTAAGGAATGCTTGCCACACTAGGAAATCACCCAATTCCTTCTCCTCAATTATGTATACAACACACACATACAACTATACACATCATCCATGTCATGCAATACATGCATCCATACTAGTAGCATATGTACCACATGTACACAGTAATACCAGTAACATGTCTACACGATACTTAATGTCCATAGCATCCTATGCACGACTTATACATGTTCCATTTGTTTTTAACCCATGTTAGTATTATTATCGTAACATCAACTCAATGACAAAATTTCCTTTGTTTGTTCACACTATCTTTAGTCAAGTCTAATCAAATCATCCTTCATTTGTCAATTGGAGAATGGGGAATTCAAGGAACTGTTCAACGTTTTCAGCCAGAGCCTAGCTGAATAATGTTATGTCAAGTGTTCAACTTCCCAGAATAAGTACATTTCTAAGATCTACAATAATTCTATTTGAAGCATCTTCTTTTTGCTACATATTTAAAAGGTTCCTATTTGTGAGATATTGATGAATGCCCATATTTATCTCGATGGATATGCACATCAAGGTTGTGAATTTTGAGGTTACATACTTGAGTTACAAAAATTTACACATTGAAATTTGAGTGAACTTGGTAATGTGCTCTTGAGCTTGTATTTAATATTGTCTTACTGCTATTAATCAAGAAACTCTAGGAGTTTATTTTACATTCCTATTATGTATTTATAGTAGATGTAGTTTTGGGTTCCACTCCCATTGAACTACTTATCAAGGTCATAAAATTATTAATGTTCAATGTCTTCTTCAACATGTATACAATGAGTTGTATTACATATGTGCATACACTTCACAACTCTAACCTTAGTTCAGTTTAGATGCCTCTTACATTTATTAGTTATAATTATTGAGATATTGATTTACTCAAAGAAACATGTTGGTTCCAAAATATGAATGTCCAATTAAATATGCATGTTGCTACTGAATATCTAAGTAATGACTTGGTAAGGTTTAGTTCCTTTCAATAGCGTATATATGAAGTGTTCTCACCATAAGGGTGAGTTAACGGTTCAACTAGTGGCCAAAATAACATCAAAAAATGAACTACATCATTACAAGTAGATGCACCAATTAAAAAAATATTAAATTGAAAGACAATTTAAAAAAAAAAGCCATAATCTCATACCACACACATGGACTTGTATTTCATGAACTTAATGATATTTCATGGGAACTTGATGAATATATACTATTAAAGAAAACCTTAAGAATCTGTTCTAGGATGGAAATCAATCAATTACCCATCAATTTCAGCTATGTTGATAGAATCTCATGAATTTCTTCCCTGAGATGTATATAGATTCCATATTTCCTTTTTCGTGTTCACCATGATCTATGGAAAGATACCTTATTATGTTATCTATTTTTTTTGCTTGTTACCTCATAAGGGTTCAACACCTCTTCCCTGAAGATCTCTTATAAGTATAACTTCATCTATTAAGCTATGTAATTGATTATATTATGCATAGAAATCTTGCAACCCATAATTTAATTTTAATATGAGAAAAGTATTATGACGATAGTATGTAATGGGAGACCTATCGGCATGCAGTTACCATAAGATTCAAAATTTCCTTATTGACCAGTACTTCTTTCAATACTTTCTTTCATATTCATAAGCCATGATGACAACACCACTAAATTTCATCATCGAGATTCTCCACAATCATAACTTACAATTATTTCAAATGTGTTCGTTCATCAAGCTCGACTATGAGCATCTAAATCTAGGTATATCATGTGTAAGTTTCTTAAACCAATTTTAAATCATGGTATAGCGACTTTGTGCCATCTCAAGAGCATTTGACAAGAACTTAGTTTTGGAAAAAAATTCCACAAAACAAAATGAAATAAAAAATTAATTTGCACATAATTCCCAACACTTAATAGGTAGGCACAACAAAACTGTAACCACTTTATGGATGACCACTTCTACCTATTGAACATAATCAACATGGTAATTGTTTTAACTTCTTTGCATTACTCTCTACTCCATCACAATACTGTGTAGTTCTATGTTATATAAGAATATTGCAAAATTATTTGTTCAAATCTAACCTTACAGGGTTTCTTCTCCCATAGTGCTATTATAGCTATCCACCATGGTGTATGAACACAATACATAGACTTTGAGAAATTCAAGATAAAGTAAAAATATTACGATGAAGTGTGTATAAAGAATAAACTTCTTAAATTGTGAGCATAAGTGGAAATTATGACCCTGATGCTAAAAGCACTAAGTCAGTTGTTTGGTAGTGATGCCATCCAAAATATTTCCCTCCACTCATTAAGTGAAGGTTTGCATGGACATGCTTCACCACAAATCCAACCTGTAATCCCAGTTGCCATCAAATTTCTAATTGCGAGACAAAGAAAACATCTTTGAACAACTAGAAAAATGTCAACACTTGGCAAGCATACTCTACAAATTTTAACCAAATCAACATGTCCCTGCAATCAACAGGTAACATTTCCAATCTTCTGGTGGTAAAATTATACAAAAATTTTAAACCAAAGAGGGTATATATAAGTCACGCTAAAATATCTCAAATAAGTCATGTTTAGATTCAAATTTTTGTCCTCCATTTTCTAAGGCTACACCAACTATAGATTCAAGCTAAAAGACCCATCATAAGGTACACAATTACTAATAAAAACATTGACAAATAGAACATAGTTAACCACAACATTGCCACCAATTACACGACGGTCAAACAACTATTGTCGTAAATTCAAACCACCATCACACCATTTAACCACTCAAATTTGTCACTCTTTTAGGCATCTCATTCTTTAAATAATGCCACGCTAGCGCTTCCTGCTAGCTACTATCTGTTAGAAAATAATTTACCATGAATTCCCTTAATCCTTTGATGAAAAGCGATAAAATATTCCTTGGGCATGAAGCCCATAATTTCATTGTAGAAGATATTGGCCCTTCTGTCAACACAAAACTGTAATCGCGCTCGATCCCAAATTACTACAATGAAGCGAGGGATGTTGTAATCCATGTATATGATTGTCGCTTGCTCCCACCACTGGGCATTAGGATAAGGAAGTCATCAAGGTTGTCCTCCATAATTCCATCTTTTTTTATGCTCCTCTCTGCAATCCTAGTAGATGTTTCCATATGATGTTCCACCCACATGCCTCTATGGTGATAACTACATGAGGCCAAGATGTGGCGTTAATTTTAGTCTTGATCTACTCTTAACCTTACATGTATGTGTCGATCACAAGGAGAAGATAAATTTAGTGTGATTTGTCTATGGGTGATGAAGGACAAACACTATCTAAAATCAGGATAGCCATGACCATGAGGATAGCCATTATCCATTGAATTCTTTTTCAGAGTAGAATATTGCATAGCAAAGGATAAGCTCATATCTTGTACAATTGCACAATTCGTACATCTCCAAACCCGTTTATAAAGCAAGTGGAAAATCGGTATTGAAAGGGAAAAAACAATTGACAAGGAGCTTTTTTCTGACCATCAAATTGAAAAGGTGTTGTTTGCTTTAAATCACACGTTTCCACCAAGCTTCATGGCGCGGGGTTTTGAAAAAATAAATATAGAAGTAGTAACTGCAAAAGGCATAAGTATCTATTAATAATTAGTGTCGTGGACGCCTCTCCCTTTAGCTTGTCGTGACCTCCATGATTCGGGTCGGGGTTGATTGACGCCGTCCCCATTTCAAGCGTTGTAGAGGAACAGGTCAATTTCTACACACTCTTGGGGCAAGATGAAATATTAGTACTCAAAGATTTCATTAGAAAATAATAGGGTGTAATACAGTACTATAATGAATCCATTCTCTTGTGGTATCAATGAGGCTGTTCTTAGATATAATCCCCACAAAAGGGCGGGGATCAGTCACTTGAATAGTAAGGTCTTGATAAAACAGAGAAATTAGGATTACTTATTTGTTTTCAGAAACAACCCATATAAGCTTGGGTATTAGAGAAGACAGTGCATGTATTCAAGAGACGTAATTTTCAACCAACTTAATAATTTAGTGATTCCTCTCTTAACATTTTATATAGATCTATATATAATATATTCCTTAAATTTTCGGTCTACGTAATTTAGATAACATTGTTATTGTAAAGCAGTTGTTTAGCCATATTTATTTTTATTCTTGACACATACACATTTTTAATGTACGTTGTGTATATGGTCAATGAACACTGTGAATGCATCGGTTTCAACTTATACATCATGCATGAGTTATTATAAAAATTTCTTGTTTGAGTGTGGTTGTGTGTGTGACAAGCCACATTGAAATTTCTTTGAGCACAATGTTGCCACATGGAGAATGAAAACAATAGATTGTATTACGAGCCATGAGAATGAATAGAACAAAATACTTTTCATGGAGAGTGCAAGCTACAATGAGTGGAAAACATGCCACTAGAACGTTAAAAATGTGAAACATGGAGATATGTTTCAAGCCCTCATCCGTATATACGAAAATAGTCAACGACTCAAAACATAATATAATATTCAAGTCACAGAGAACGTCAACCAGTCATGGAAAATAAGTTGAATCTTACTCAGTAAGGTACCTACCAGGCGAAAGTTGAATGTTCATTACATTTATTGATATGAGCCAATAAATATAAGATTCAAATTAACTTTCACTGACTAAAAGGAGTCGTTAAATTTGTCCTCATATTTTATTCTATGCTTCCTCATTCGAGTATCATCCCTTACCATTACATATATCATTTATGTTGATCTTTTAAAAACAATATATCAATTAACCTTCAGTCTTAACCCAACATACAATTCTCATAACACTTCGACCCTCACTATTCTTTACTGAACCATGCACACAATAATCATTTACTTTTTATAAAACTCACTCCATCAAATGCTACAATGGTTACTAAGATATGTATTTTAACTCCATATATAGTGGCTACACTAGATGAACCAATGTGGACTTTTAGGTCAAAATAAATAGATTCATTTACTACATTCCAAATCAACACTTCACATTTACTATGCATATATTATATCCCATAGGAAATAATCAACATGGGCATTCAACATGATAAAATTAGGCATTTTGATTTCATTCCTTTGATGCCAAAAGCAAGCATTAATGCATTCCATACAAATCACAACTTCATATTCTATGGGTAAGTTGTTACTCCCATATTACGTTGTCAAAAATAGCCAGTATTGCTATACATCATGATCATAGTCCTACTATCATATTCAAAGGCATTAATGACATATGTTTTATGCAATACAAAACACAATGCATAATATGTATCATAACAAAAATGACCCTCAGTGGATGAAATTCAAATCACAATGAATAATGCATAGCAAAGATAACTTGGGGCTTATATAACCTGAGCACATAGGCCATACCAATGCAAACCTTAAATATATAACGCAAGTCACACATTTTAAAGCAACTTCAGTTCAAAATTACCTTCGGTTTCAATGTCCTTCCAAAATAAATCATTTTAAGATTTTGCTTCAACCTTTATGGCTTCTAAGGCCTTAGGAAGTACTTTAGAATTCATTGGAACATCTTTCTTATAACAATTTTATAATTAGCTACTTTAGTAACCTCTTATTTGTTTAGGACCTACTTTAGGACCTACAACTCAGTCATATCTTATAGAGATGGATTGGTCCATAGGGCCGCAATGTTTGAACATAGAACTCTAATACCATTTGTCACATACTTGTTGACCCAACCTAACAATCACCTACTATGATCCCATTTCTAAATTTAACTTCGATTAAATTTACTTTCAGTAGTTGTCACATGAATAATTATTCAATTATATCTCATAATATTAAAGATTCGACAACATAAAGAGTAAAGAGCCAACATACACAACATCTCAAGAAATTGAATCACACCAGAGTAGCAAAAAGAACGTCACTTGGAAAATAAAGCACTACCACCCAACCTAGAACTGACTTCCTCCAGTTCACCCCCGAGCCAAGAGTTCTTTCCATGAATCAACTGCCTCTTATTGATCTCATTAATGGATATTTAATGACCTCTTTCATGATATGGTTTCCTTTAGTAGTGTCCTTCTATTATGGATATTTTTATCCATTTTCCTAGGATTTCCCCAAAAAAGCTCGCCTTTCTCTCTAGCGAGGATTTTCCTCAAAAAAAATTTGTATTTCTCACCCACAGGTCTTTTATGTTTTTCTTAAACTTATAATCCTTTTCCAGCTAAGTAACCTAATGGATGTTTATCTCCCAATCCATTAAGCTTATCTAGAATTGGATCTAGAAGTCTTATAATGAAAGAGTTATAAATTCGCATTCACCAATGGGATATCATTTGGCAAGAATCTCATATCTTGTTGTCTCATTTTCCAAGTGATTAAATTATCTTTATTATATATTTAACAATAAAGTATTTACTTTCACTGTTATACCTTAGGCTTATCATTTCGAGGCTTTGGTCAACAAAGTGTTACATACATTAAATGGGTGTTACATTATGACATTTGATGATCTTATTGAACTAATTTATGGTAGTCAAATAGTCCTCAAAAATTTATAACTACCTTCATCCATCTTCATTAGAAAACAAGACCGAAAGCTTGAGGCTAAGTAACTCTACGTAGTTATTATTAACCATGCCTACACAAGTTGATTTTTGTAGTAATGTTTTTCTTTTAGAAATTAAATTGATTCTAAGCATCATGATTTTTTAATTATTTTCCATTTAATTGATATAAAATATATTTTTGTTGAATAGATGGTGAGGTATGTTTTAATAAATATCCTATTGGAAAAATGTAGCTTCCAACTATCCGAAATTTCAGAACTACCTAATGTGTGTTGGAATTGTATTATTTCATTACGATTTTTCTCCCTATTATGTTAACTATATCCTACTATTGTGGATCTAAACAAAATATCGTTGTAACCATTTTTTGGCCACATATTAAAAAAAAGACACTTACTCAAAGAGACCTAGGTAAAAGTGTGTCAAATTATATTCGAAGAATGTGTTGGATGGAATAAAGAACAAAGGTTTTATTCTCTATTAATTTCTTGAAACTCATATATCTTTTGTCTAGGAAAGCATTTTTACTGCGTAATAATACTTAAATTTATGACATTGAAGATGTTACAGTGATAATTAATCAACATTCATGAATGGAAATTTATTTGAATTAATCATTGTTTGGTACTCAAAACTACTCCACACATAGACTAGTCATGTCATATCATTTTGTGTTGCTCTTTTTACACTTCCTCCAACAGCTTGTTGGGCATGAATAAATTGAGTGTATGCCCAAAACCAATTGAGCAATGAGTATGCAAGTACATACACCTCCCATATATGATTATAAATTAAGGTTACAAGGTTCTCAACTCGACTCCCACTAATGTTTTAGGCACTATGTGTACCAGAGTGTGAACATAGGTCAATAACATGTTGATACCCCACTTTAACACTAGATGATCCCCTGGTATAATATAATTCATCAATTGTTAAACTCCTTAAAATAAAGTGTTTATGCAATAATTGTTATGTTGTCATATTCAAAACTAGAAAACATTATCAACACAATCTAGTAGGTAGACTTCTCCCATATTGCTTAAGAGGAAATAGTGGTACAAAATATCCATTTCAGATTGTATGATTATTAATTTATTCGAGTAGATTGCAACATATCATTTTATTGAAACCAATTATCTTTGTACACAACAATCTCGATTACGAGTACCACTTTTCCATTAATATGGTTGAAGCATCTTATTAATTTAACAACGACTTGTTGCGTGGTTTTTGTAATCTTGTGTCTTTATCACCTAGAACCTTTTATGTGCAACACCTTACTTGGTGCATGTATTATTTACTACAGGCATAAGATTATTAGGTCACCATAAACTATATTAATGCAAAACCTTTAGGTTTACCAAAATTTTGATAATTAATTCAGACCAGTAATGCTCTGAATCTAGTATATACTTCTTGTTAGTCATTATGCTACTTTTAATTTCTCTATTTCTAATTCAAGTGCATCCATCACAACCATATCTGATTTGTTTTTCATTTCATAAAGCATGTATACTTTGTTTATACATAGTAGAAACACATAGTTCATTTTTATCTTATCACTTCGCACAAGAAGTACATTTGTAAGATCTATAATCATTCAACTGAAAGCATCTTATGTTTGTTGTAGATTTAAAAGGTTCCTATTTTTTAGATATTGACAAAACCCCATCTTTATTTGGAAGGATATGCACATCAAAGGTTTTGAAGTTTGAGGTTTTATAATTGAGTTGCAAAAATTTACACATTGAAATTTTAGTGAACTTGGGAGTCTTCTCTTGAGATTGTATTTAATATTGTGTTACTGCTATTAATCAAGAAGCACTACGAGCTTCTTTTACTTTCCTATTATGTATTTACACTGTATGAACTTTTGTGTGCCACTCGAATTGACCTAGTTATGAAGGTCATAAAACTATTAATGTGTAATTTCTTCTTCAACATGTATACAGTGAGTTGTATTACATGTGTGCATACACTTCACAACTATGATGTTAATTCAGTTTAGATGCCTCTTATATCTCTTAGTTATAATTATTGAGATATTTTTTACTCAAAGAAACATGTAGGTTACAAACTATGCATGTACAATTAAATATGCATATTGCTATTGAATATCTGAGTAATGATCTAGTAAGGTTTAGTTCCTTTCAATAACGTATATTTGAAGCGTTTTCCCCATAAGGGTTAGTTAATGGTTCAACCAGTGGCCAAAACCACATCAAAAAATGAACTGCAACATTACATGTTGATGCACCAACTAAAATAAAATATTAAATTGAAAGAAAATTTAAAATAAAATCCATAGTCTCATACGACACACAGGGACTTGTATCTCATGAACTTGATGATATTTCATGGGAACTTCATGAATAGATACAATTAAAGAAAACCTTCTGGATTTGTTCTGGTATGGAAATAAATTAATTACCCATCAATTTGGATATGTTGATAGAATGTCATGAACTTATTTCCTAACATGTATATAGATTCCATCTATATTTTTTTGTGTTCACCATGATCTATGGAAAGATAACTTATTATTCATCTATTTTTGTTTTCCCGTTACGTCATAAGAGTTCAATGCTTCTTCCTTTAAGATCTCTTATAAGTATAACTTCATTCTACTAAGCTACGTCTTTGATTATACTATGCATAGAAATATTGCAACCCATAATTTAATTTTAATATGAGAAAATTAATATGACAAGAGTATGTAATAGGAGACCTATCCGCATTCATTTACCCATAGGAGTCAAACTTTCCTTATCCACCATTACTTCTTTCAACACTTGCTTTCAAATTCATAACCCATGATGATGACACCACTAAATTTCATCATCGAGACTTTCCATAATCATAACTTAATTATTTCAAATATGTTCATTCATCAAGATCGAATATGAGCATCTAAAGCTAGGTATATCATGTGTAGCTACCTTAAACCAATTTTAAATCATGGTATAGAGACTTTGTGAAATCACAAGAGCATTTGACAAGAACCTAATTTTGGAAAAAATTTCCATAACAAGAAATGAAATAAAAAATTAATCTGAACATAATTCCAAACACTTAATAAGTAGGCACAACAAAACTATAACCACTTTATGGTTGACCACTTCTAACTATTGAACATAATCAACATGGTAATTTTTTTCACTACTTTCCATTACTCTCTACTCCATCACAATAATGCAAAAATCTATGTTATATAAAAATATTGCAAAATTATTTGTTCAAATCTAACCTTATAGGGTTTCTTCTCGCATAGTGCTATTATAGCTATCCATCATGGTGTGTGAATACAATACATAGACTTGAGAAATTCAAGATAAAGTAAAAAGATTACTATGAAGTGCATATAAATAATAAACTTCTTAAATTGTGAGCAAAGGTGGCTTATACAAAAAAAAAGCAATGCACAGTCGTATCTCTCAAAATTTTTCCTACAGCAATAAGAAAGGAAATTAATGTTGTGATGCTAAAAGCACTAATTTAGTTGTTTGGTAGTGATGCCATCAACAATATTTCCCTTCAATTATTAAGTGAAGGCTTGCATGGAGGTGCTTCATCATGAAGCCAGCCTGCAATCCTAGCTGCCATCAAATTTCCCATCGCAAGACAAAGAACACATCTTTGAACAACTAAAAAAATGTCAACACCACGCGAGCATACTCCGCACCTTTGAGCAAAATCAAGATGTTCCTAAAATCAACAAGTAATATTTGCAATCTTTTGGTTGTAAGATTCTACAAAAAAATTAAACCAAAGAGGGTATCTATAAGTTAGACTCAAACATCTGAAATAAGACATGTTTAGCTCTAATTTTTGTTGTCCATTTTATAATTCAACTCCAATTATAGATTCTGGGTAAAAGACTGATCATAAGGCGCATAATTCGTAATAACAACATTGACCAACAGAATGCAGTTAACCACAACATTACCACCAATTAAACAAAATTCAAATCACTATTGTAGGCAATTCATATCACCATCGTAGAGTTTAACTACTCAACTTCATCGCTCTGTTAGTTGGCGCATTCTTTAAATAATAGCATGCTAACACTTCCTGCTCAAAATTTCATCGTATAGGATATTGGCCCTTTTATCAACAAACAACCATAACTGCGCTCGATCATAGAGTACTACAGTGAAGCGAGGGATGTAATAATCCATGCATATGACCCTCGCCTGCTACCACCACTGGGCGTCGAGAGAAGGAACTCAGCGCGATTGTGCTCCATACTTCCTCTTTTTTTGGCTCCTCTCCACAATCCCGATATATGTTTCCATATGATGTTCCACTCACATGCCTCTATGGCGAGAGCAACAGGAGCCCAAGATGTGGTATTAATGTTAGTCTTGACATGCGCTTAACCATAAACATATGTGTCCATCGTAAGGAGTGGATAAACATAGTGTTATGTGTTTACATTTAATGAAGGATAAACACAATACAAACTAGGGATAACCATGACCATGAGGATAGGCATTATTCACCAAATTCTTTTATAGAGTAGAAGATTTCGTAGCAAAGGGTAAGATCTTATGTTGTACAGTTGCACAATTTGTGCATTCCAGATCCATGGATAAAGAAAGTGGAAAAGTGGCATTAAAAGGTAAAGAACAGTTGACAAGGATATTCTCTCTGTTGATCAAATTAAAAAGGTGTAGTTTTCTTTAACTCACACATTTCCAATGAGCTTAATGGCATGGGGTTTAAAAAAAAAGTCCAAAAGCAGTAATACCAAAGGGTCTCTCTCTGCCTTGTCATGACCTCCATGATTCTAACCAAGGTTGATTGCACTACAAGAAAAAAGGTTACTGGTGAGGGTCATGCTTGTGATAGACCTTTAAGGTCCATCACCAATGTTTCATATGGTGATGGTCCTTAAAAAAGTGTTGTTGTAAGTGTATATAGCGATGGTCCCTTAAGGTTTGTCACCAAATCCATTTTCAATGACACTTTTGGTGAGGGTCGTTAAAGGGCCGTCACTAATTCTCTCTTTGGTGACACTTTTGGTGAGGGTCATTAAAGGCCCATCACTAATTTTCTAGTGACGATATTTTATTGACCCTCGCCTGTGCTATTTTTTGTTACTTTTGGTGATGGTCAAAAAATATTCATCATCATTGATCATTCCAATGAGTTTTTGATGACACTATGTACATGTTACTATATTTTTTGTCAAAAGATAACAATTCAAGACCATTTTTCTAGAGTCCTTTTCATTATGTGTCCAAGGCCATATTGGTTAGTGTCAGTCAATTTGTTAAGAAGTAATTAGAGTGTATCTCTCAAGTCATAAGAATACAGTTTTCCTATTAGTCAACACATGATTCATCTCTATTTGGTTTATTAACTTGAAATTTCCCTTTAGATAAAGTTCCACTAGTGTGTGTAGGAAATATATTATTTAATACATAATCAAGCTCTGTCAATTCTATTAATGAGAGATACCTAGCACTCCTCAACACTCATGGCACACCTTAACATGCTTTGGAACACACTAAAATTTCTTGGCACCTCGCATGTCTTGGAACATCTTTGTACGTGGAACATATTTGTACCTAGAACATATTTCCATGAGTAGGATACCCAAGCACATGTTGGCATTCCCTAGCATAGAATGACACTCCCCTAGCATGTTTGGCATGCCATGTAGTCCCTAACATGCCCTAGAACACCTTGGGATAATATTGAATCGACATACATTAGCACTTGGCACACATTGGCACTTGGCATGTATGGGAACATACTATTAGTGTGCCTAACATTACCCTTTTGAAAAAGATAAAGTCTCGAACTATTAACCCTCTAATGTGTTCATTTCCTTGAATTTTATCTTGGTTATTTCTTTTGTTGCCTTGAAACTCCTTGACGCATATTCGTATACTCTGGTACCTTGCACATCCTAGCATGTCTTATCACCTGGCATGCCTTGCCACTATTTGGCACATGTTAGCACACCCCATAACTAACTAGCACAATCTAGCATTTCTTGACATGCCCTAATATTCCCTGGCATGTCTTATCTGTGATCCAAAATGGATTTTGGATAGACTCATGAGTCTAAGTGTTCCTCACAGAGGAAAATGAAAGCTTAAGGAAGTTTCTAGAAATAACCGCATTACAGATACCTTTTCCTTTTGAATCTACTGCAACTTGAAGGGGAAAAAATGGACTCAGGATGCAGAAGTTATTGCAGAAAGAAGATGCCCTTTTTTCTTTAGAAAAAGAGGCAAAATCCCCTAAAATGGGCAAAAAATCACATTGGAGAGGGCTAAACGCAGACTTAAGAAAAGAGGGGAAGCCACTCCCGATTGGACAATCCCCAACATATCAGGTTGGAGACAGGCTGATGCATATAACATGAGGAAGGACTCGGGCTGATGCGACATTGCAATCACCGATCGACAGATTGGCATCGGCGATGGCATAAGACAAGGTATGGACCCCGGGGCTATGCAACTAGCGATTGCGATATATCACATCACAACATCGTATCGCGACAGTAAAAGGGGCGATAGTACATGCACATGCGATCATTGGACCCAATGAGTTTTATAAACTTGGCATCATAATATTTGAGTTTGAAAAGGACTTTCTCATGTATAAGAGCATTTCGGCATAAAAACCGAAATACAAAGGAAAAAGCCCCAAAGTAATACTATCGGACCCGAAGGGGATTAAAGGTACGATATATAAAATTTGAGTTCTGATAAGGCAGGATTTTGGGCGGGCCATAGGCGGAAAGCGGTATTGGGCTAGCTCCACTGAGCCCACACACTGGTCGACATGTGGCTGGCAGAGAAGAGAGGAAAACCACCTTTTCGAGCAGGTAACCTCCCTACTCCTCAGCCGCCCAAAATTGGATATCTACTATTGATCGGAGATCCAGCAGATCGACGGTGAGGATTGTGAAAGCAACCAAAGGCAGACCCGATGTGATTTTAGGGCAATTGTGATAATATTTTGAGTCCGATAGGAAAAATTTTGTCGGGTTTTTGAAGGTTTCCCCGTATATTAGGGATCTTTGCCCAAAACATTAATGCAATGTGATATAAACACCTAATGGCAGGCCCTATAGGGATTTAGGGGCGATTGAGTGGGATTTCACATCCGAAAATCATGCCCGATAGTGTATTTTGCAGGCCTTCCCTAGTAATGCGGTTTTCTCCATTTTCGGGTTTTTGCCTATAAACAGCCCCAATTCCTTCTGTAACCACTCCTGATTATCATGCCATGCTGCAGTAGCATTATTACAGGTCATGATGCATTGTGAAGCGATAGGGCTGCAGGGGACAATGA